>CABFVX010004297.1:27269-68369 GCA_902151425.1 Timema shepardi | reverse complement strand
CATTTGGCCTAAAGGCAGTTGGCCTAAAGGCATTTAGCCTACACTTTAGGCCAAATGACTTTAGGCCAAATGACGGGTACCCCCCTTAACTTGATGTGCATACACGCTACCGAGTGAACCCAATCCTTTCAAAACTAATTCGAGTAGGCTTCTCTTATTACCTTCCTCATACTAACTCCATATATTTGCCCTAGTGTTAAAATGTATCGACTAATATAATAATAAAAAAGGTGAGTTGGTTTGAGAGAGGAGTATGCATTTCCTTCAACTTGTGCCATGATGGATTAAAAAGCAGGCCACGTCATTTTTCTGCGCGTTGTGGTGTCTATCTTTTAGGCTGGAAACATTTTGTCGTTACAAGTTTGCATCGCAATGTCGGGGAAGAGAGCACTAAAGGCCTTTAGTTTGAATTTCCAGTTATGAATAATTAAAATAAACTAAGCGAGGTTCCCAGAATGTCCTAGCAGTGAGTGTCTGGTGCTATTAACTTAAGTGCGTGAAAACTAATCATGTCTAAAAAAATATCAATTTAAGATAGATTCTGTTCGATGAAGACAGGTTTAAAGTTACTCTTTTATGCATGTACATTTTTAAATTTTGTGGATTGGAGTAAAGTATTAGTAATTTTTTTTTTTGACTGATTTGGAATTATTTGCTTTAAGAACGAACTAGGAGAGCATTGAGAAGTGTTGTAGACGTTATAAATCCCAAATTATTTATGAAATGGTTTTAATATTTTTAAATGTTGTTTTCACCTAAATGTGGGCGAAAGTTTTGACCAGTTAAAATTTTATATTATCTTAAAATTTATTTTGTGGCCCTACCAAAATATTACTTTATTTGATAAAGTAAAACTGTACCTAGGTTTATAACATTTTTCTTTAATCTCAAAAATTGAATATTTTCACTAAAGTTGTCGTTGATTATAATTTTTAACTTTAAACTTAAAATTCAAACTTTTTAACCGGTCAGAAACCTGCTAACTAGTTTCGCCTACATTTTGTTGAAAACTATCTTAAATAAATAGTACAGTGCACCGCACAGACCTTCTCCCTCATTTATTTTAAAATAGACATTTACTAAAAACTCGTAAGATCTGTGAAACAAAATAATAGGTATTCTTATTTTTGTAGAAATACTACATTAAACATCATAAATAGATTAATATAAACTGTTACTTTGCTATAGCACTAGAAACTAGGAACATTGTTACAGAAATATTGAAAAAAGAGAAACATCTTTGTCCACCAAAGAGCATAATAATCAAATTAATTTTCAAAGACCTGAAGTAAAATATTTATATGTATATTTGATCATAGCTCAGAAATTATTGCTTTTATAAAAATGTATTTCAAGTGAAACATCGTTATATTTATTAGTATTGAATCTTTACAATGATAAGCTATTTGGTATATCTAATAATTGTGGAGAAATGATCATGATTGGAAAATTTATTTTATGTAAAGTACCGTCAAAGTCATTCCAAAAATCCTTTGCGGGGGGGCGGGGGGCTTATGAACACTCCAGATACCAAGTTTTATCCCAATCGGTAAAATAGTTTTGGCTCTAGCTCGAGGTAGAGACAGACAAACAGATGGCATTGCGAAAACGACTTTTTTGGTTTCAAGATGTCATGAAACGTCGACATTTATCAAAATCATGAGTTCTATTTTTTTTTTACAATCACAATACTTTATCTCCGAACTGTCGAGAGAAAGTAAAACTATCAAAAAACTTCTTAAATAATGTGGAATTTCTAAACGTCTGCAACGCGTTTCGGTGCTTTCCCATGTAGCACCCGTAATATGAAGCTTTCAAACACACTAATGACTAGAGCACATTTATTATGTTATTCACATTTTTGAACCATTTTAAATTAACAAACGTAACAATCATCGCGCAGTTAAGATCGTTTAACCTTGAAGTAATTGATTGTGATATATGGTGATGGAAAGGTTGGTTTTTTTACAATCTACTGGGATAAAGTTTCTTAGTGCACTTTTTTTTTAATTAATAGCAAAGAATTATAAAAACACAAATGAAACCAAAAAATCATGAGAAATAGATAGCACACTTGTAAATAAACGAAGAAATAAAGTTTGAACAAAGAAGAGAAAAAAGATCAAATAACCCAATTGTTCAGTTGTAAATAAATATCGAACACTTATCTTTTTATATGAGAAAGATGATGACAATGACAATAGATACACGTTAAACCTTTTATAGTTTTTTCCTCCCTGTTTTAAAATGTATTGATATTGCTAACATGATAATTATAATGTTTAAACATTATCACTATCCACAATGTAATCATATATATTTAAATACCCCTTTGACGTGAGTTGGGAGAAAGCCAAATTTTGGGTGTACGTTCGCTCTATAATTTTGAATGAGAGGAAACAAAGTATTCTACCCAATTTTCATAGGAAAACCCACTTATAAAATACAAACAATAATTTGTGATCAATATTAAGAGCATTTTGCAATGTTATTAGTATTATTTTATAGGTACTGGTAATATCTATCAAAATTGAGAGCTGCATTTAACAAGACTTGACGTATGGATACGTTAAAGTATACCTGGCAACTTTTCTTGCTATCATATAAGATTATTCATACCAAAATTTGATTTTAATTTATCCCCTATATTTCCAGACTATTAGTAATAACTTGAAATCAACTGGCTCAAGAAAAAAAAAATTATTCTATATCCTATTATTTTGTATCAACAAGATTATTAAATTAAAACTAGATATTAAATCTTAGTATGGGATAAACATAGAAATGTTTGTATTGAAACGTCTGGCTGGAGTGCTAAAAAAAACACATACACCCACCCACCCACACAAATGTCGCTTGTAGGCTAGCGTGTGTGACAGTTCAACCGATAGCTAACCTATAGTCGGATCTAGATATAAATACATTTGTTCACAGTTATAAGCTTTAACAAAACTTTTTTTTTAATATTTAAATATAAAGTTATGTTATCTGAAAGTTTCATGTTTATAGTGCCTATAATATAACACTAATAAAAAAGTAAAATCTCATCAATGTTGACCGAGAAAAAAAAAGTTTTGTATTTTATAAATTAACATTCTGATCAAAATAATACTATAGTTTCTCTTGTGACTTCAAAGTCCCATGTGATGAAGAGATCCAGTTATAGCCTACACCACGTGATATTGTAAGTGGAATAACACGAATGGCCCATTTCAAGCTTTTAGTAATGTAAGTAGGAATATGAGGACACTTAAGATGCTTCTGTGGTTCATGACAGGCTTAGACCAAAGCTGCGGTGGCTACAATTCTTATTTCAGTGTATAAAGTCCCTTCATTGGCTACCAGAATGACACATATGTTTTATCATTGCGTCTTATTACCCGTCTGGGTTATACGCTTATGTATTAATTACATGAGATGAGTAAGGTTGAACTTTAGAGGAACTGTACTCATATTTGCGAGGAGGGAGAGTGTAAAAATATTTAGTAGTTAAAATCACCCTCAGTAAATCCGAACGGGGTTGTAACCCCGATCTCCCCATCATCGGCAGTCTAGTCGAGTGACTTGAAGTGAAAGGTGAAGAAGGTTTTATGTATTGATGAGCTACATACCCTAATATAATAACCAGACGTTGTTGTGGTAATCAAATCTCGCAGATTACGGTAGGAAGTACATGCAGCAGGAATGAAAGAATCTAGAACCTTGTTCAGGGTACTGATTGGCAAACCCAATGAGAAGAGACCATTGGGAAGACCTAGACGCAAATGGGAGGATAACCTTAGAATGGACCTGAAAGAGATAGGGGGTAATGAGGAGCTAGGCGGACTGGATATAGCTTGCTCAAGATAGGGATAGGGTGTACTGAGGTGGACTGGATAGAACTAGCTCAAGATAGGGTATAGTAATTGAAATGGATAAAACTATCTCAGGATAGGGATAGGGTGTAATGAAGTGAACTGGATAGAACTAGCTCAAGATAGGGATAGGGTGTAATGAAGTTAACTGGATAGAACTAGCTCAAGATAGGAATAAGGTGTAATAAGGGGGACTGGATAGAACTAGCTCAAAATGGGGATAGGGTGTAATAATTGGAATGGATATAACTAACTCGGGATAGGGATAGGGTGTAGTAATTGGAATATATAGAACTAGGTCAGGATAGGGATGGGTTGTAATAATTGGAATGGATAGAACTATCTCAGAATAGTGATAGGGTGTAATAATGTGGATGTTTAGAACTAACTTAGGATAGGTATAGGTGGTGTATTTTTGTAGGTGTGGCAGTGAACTTTCGAGTTAATAATATCATAGAGTAAGTAAATAATTTAAGGAAGATTGAATTATGAACGTGGGAGACCGTCAACCAATATAAAAACTGAGTGTTTGTGCCCACCGAAAGTTCAATATACTATTTAGACTATAACAAGTGATGAACCAATTCAGTTTTTATGTGACTAGCCTGGCTAGACGATATTTTTTTTCTGTGCTTGTGTAACGCTAAAACTTGAACATAACAAACAAATTGAAACAAATGAGTTGCAATAGGCGTTCCGGCCAAAAAGTGTTCGTTTCAGTTGCAGTCAAGAAGGTCAAAGTGTCGTACAAGTGACGTCATCGTTGCCTTGGTAAGTGTCTATGACCTTCAGACCACGCTGACTTTTTTAAAAGAGTCATTGCATTTTGTGATGGCGCATTGGTGTTGGAATTGCTTCTTTGAGAGTACAAAGAAAGAAATGTATCTATTAAAATAAAAGATAAGTCAATATTTTGAATAGGTTAATAATTACTCTTTTATCTTTAGCTGTAGTAATATTATATCTACCGACATGCAAAACCAAATTTCGATGGTAGGTCTATTTAAATAAAATCATACCAAAGTTGTATTAAACCAATTTTTTTGTATAAAACATATGACACTGTTTTAATTTTTTGTTTGTAGAAAAAAAAGGGGAAAAGGAAGACCCAGTATAACGAACATATACAAGTGGTTGACACCTACAGAAATATATTTTGTGAATGAGGACATATTTTGTACCGAAAATATTATTTTTGTGCTATTTTCAGGATGGAAAAGTTAATCTTCATCTTCACATTTACACGGATTTCAGTTAGTTTAGAGATTGATAGTTTCTAAGTCATGCACAAACAGTTGTTTCACCTCCTCGTTTTCCTAAACTTAGTCCGTTATACTTATCTATACGGAGGTATTTATTGCAGATTATCCAACTTATATTGACGATCTTGAGGCGAAATTCCCATGTTACTTGTACAATCGTCGATGCCGGCATGTTTCAGTGGGCTACACGGTCAATGTACTGTCACCTGCCTCCAAATGCATAATGGTCGTTTTGAACATACATTACAAGCACAAAGCACAGGGTGACCAGATGTTCAGGTTTTAACGGGACATTCTTAGTTTTTGGATGCCCTTTCCCAGTGTCCCAAAAAACTTTTTTGGTTCGTGAACATGTCCCGGTTTTTATAAATATCGGTCAATTGCATGCACATAATAAGAGTAGTTTGATTAATTTGTGTCAAAATTATACACGTATACAAACTTTATCATAAAATTCAACGACTTCTTGGCTGATTCCTGGTAATATTGTAAGTGTATAGCGTATATTTAGCCTTATGAACATTTACTGGAACGATAAAAATAATAGGGTTGCAATTAGTTTAGTTAAGGTAGTTATGACCGTGAAAACACATTTTAATCTTTCTTTTGTGGAATGTTATACTTAGATCCAAAATCAGATACAAAATTTGTCAGAAATACATGGTTCTGAGAGTTACAAAACACAATATGTTTATTGAAGGAGTCTTATGATGTAAATAAATACATAAATACAATAAAATGGGTTTCTCGTTTTTTTTATTTCCAAAATCTGGTCAATCTTTTAAATCAAACATGGATGTAAATATGTCCAAAGGAGATAGAATAATTAATACCTATTTTCATTGTAGACTTAATTTACCCTATATTCGTATCTATTTTATAAACGGCACCATAGGGTAATCGGTAAAGGTAAGGTTTCTAGCTTCCAGGGTAAATAGAGTATGTGTTGATCCTTTAATCCTCTTGCCTTGAAACAATAGTGTGTATTGTGGGTGACCTGGTGGTCTAGGGGTAAGGTGTCGAACTTCTCTGCTGGGGTCCGGGGTTCAATCCTAGGTCCCGGAACAGATTTATCTTATTAACAAACCCTTCCTTCACCTCTGACAAGACATCTTGTGAATGTGGGGAGTGCCAGGCCTCCACCGTGGTTCGGATTCCACGTTNACATCTTGTGAATGTGGGGAGTGCCAGGCCTCCACCGTGGTTCGGATTCCACGTTAAGCTGTAGGTCCTCCATTTCATCTCACAATCACCCTACCATTACACATTAGCGTAAGTGCGTACAACCCGAACAGGTAGTAAGACGCGGTGCTAATAATAATAATAATAATAATAATACGTTCGTAAGGCTACATTTTTGGCTTAGTTTGTTATAATCGATCACGCTGGAGGGGAATTTCACAAAATTTTCAACACCCCCTGTATATTTTAACTTAAACCCTTACAAAGAATGTATTTGGACTATTATTTATTATAAAGAAATAGAACCTACGAATAAAACAAGCCCAACACATCAGTGTTAATGACCGCACCGCCTAAAATAATTTCGCAAGTTGTTGAAATCAAAAGCCACCATTCAGCCTACCACCGCCAAGGTCATCCAACTCTACCACTCTTTCTTGTGATCTGAACATTTCTTTACGATGCACTAGTCCTGATTGCATCTCTACAAGATCCTGTCGTCGTTGATTAATTAGTCCCGTAGTTTTTCAAGCAGGAAGTATGTTTGTAATTACTGAGATTAGTGTACATTACTGGTGGCTTCGCCAAAACAAAAAGAAGACGATTGATGCTTCGCTTCTCTCGAGTTGTTCCTGTGTATTGGTGGTTTTTAGGAGGGTAGAGGAGGTTAAAGGAGGGGAGACGGTGGGTCACAGGTCATACGCAGTGGGAGCACCACTCGAGTCAGTAGCTCGCCAGTAGTCAGAGCGCTTAGTAGGGTCCCCCCGGCCATGGGAGCGTCCTTGTTAGTCGCGGCGTCCGTCGCCTTCTGCCTGATTGGCGTCATCCCTGCTGAGGTCACCAAGGTGAGGTATCCGTCAACGATGGGTTTTTTTTAGCTATCGGTGGGTGGTTTTTTTTATTGTGTCCGGGACTTTAGGATAATTGTGGTATGGAAAATAACGCTAATTATAGTCTGTATTTCTTCACTTTTTTTATCACAAAAAAACTCTTTTTACGCCCAAACAAATAAAATGTTGCCTTTATAGAAATATTAAGTTTAATTTCTACACATAGTAATCTCAAAAGTTCTTAAATATTCTTCATAGCATCTCATAATTTAACCAGGACGTTTTAGCTTCAATTAAAAAGGTTTCTGGTAAAAATCCACGATACTCATGACAAGTATTCAAGAATGGTTGAGATTACTATTGGTATACGTTTAAACTAAACGTTTCTACTGAAGGTATATTTTATTTATTTTGCAGAAAAAAATCATCTTAATTCGTATTCCCTTTCGTACACCCATGAATATAATCTTGGACCATTCGTTTTATGTCTGGTTCGACCTTATCTAACTGGGATTTGAATGGGAAACATTTATACAATAGCTCTTGACCACGGGAGTATCATCATTTACTCATAAGCACCAAAATTATACAGCGTATCCCCTCTACCCCAATGAATTTCAGAATACCACTAATGGTATATTTGAATAAACGAAATATGATTTGCACAAAATAAAACATTTCACTGCAGAGCTAAACATTTCCGAGTAATAGATTTTGAAGGACAGTTCCCAAAGAGACGGCCCGGCCCATTGATTCAGTTTTTAGATTATGGTTCTTGTTTCTAAAATGAATTGATACACTTGACACCATTTTGGTTTTACCCCTATTAGGCATAGCCTACGTAGAAAAATCCCTGGTTTATTTCTAAGTGGTTACAAGAATAGTTATAATTGTGTACGAGTTTTTCTGCCATTCGACCTCTGTCTAGAGATTTGGTTGTTCAGGTTGTTCCAAAAGGAACTTTATGTTCTGTGTTAAAATTAAAATAAATTAATGTCAATTTAATTTACACCTAAAATTTATTGGGTAGTGATTGTTAATATATTTCTTAACTAGAGATTTTATTTGGACTATTAAAAGTAACAGCTTAGTGCTGCAAGTTGTAGGAACTCAAGGGGTGATCTTAGATTTAAAATTTAAATCTCTTTTAATAATTTGAGAACAAGAACGTATTGTTTTCTATTTGGGCTACAATATTATTATGTAAATACATACTTTATATATAGACATCAGTCATAAAAAATATGTAAGTCATTGGTATACAGATTTTTTTTTAGTTCATAAAATTTTAATAAACTAATCCTAGGAATGAGACGGGATATATGAACTTTAAGTAAAATCACCTTCATTAGCCTGGAAAGGATATGTTAGCACAAATTGGAGACGCAACCCCTAATGAACCCAATCGGGATTGATACCCAGCCTCCAGCTCAGAATTAGGAGTGTAAACCAACCCTGTTGGTGTTATGGAGGTTAAGTTATTACTTCCTATAACAAATCGTTTAGGAGGAGTTGCAGTAAATAAAATTGTGACAATTTAAATATGAATGTTTTACCAACATCGCGCTTGATCAATTTTCCCAGTAAATATAACTTTGTTAGTTTTAACATAATTAGAGTCACAAAGTCCTATTTCACATAATCTCTGATATTATGAAGAGGATGATGAAGAAATTATGATATCGAAGATGGTGCTAGTGTTACAACGAAATATTAAATATTAACTGTAAGGACAGACTAATACACTATTTTTATATATTACATCTCAGGCAATTTTAATTTTTGAAAAAGCTTTATTAATAAAAAACTAATTATATTGTCATGTAATAAATACTTTTAATTCTGTTTTAATGTAACTGCAGGAACATATGTATTAAAGCATTATTTTAAGCCCTTAGTAATGTAATTCGGTGCTCATCCTATATGCCGAATCTGCTGTATTAAAGAATAACCTGTAATACTTTTATTCTTGGTGAACACACAATTTTAGATTAATTATGTGACTACAGGATGTAATTCCTAAATTTAGTTTCTTAGCACACAGGATGGAAACAATCAAATATTTAAATCTCGGATGGAATTGGTTTAGCTATTTTTCCTAGTTAAAGAAAAAAAGAGCTATTAAATCAACTGTAAAACACCTAATGAGCACGTTGTTTTGACTAATTTTCAATCTACCACAAAATCTACTCAGAACTGGCGGGGTGGGGAGGAGGGTAAATAAAGGTAGATGCAAAATGTTGCAAGTAAATACAATATTTCTCCAATAGAAACATAGAGTTTAATTTTATTCACATGGTGATATCAACCATTTTTAAATATCTGTCATAAGCATAGCGACATTAGATGGGAATCTTTTTAATCGAAGGGAAAAAGTTTGTCATTAAATTCCAGGGCACCCTTGACAGATATTCAAGAAGTTTTAAGGTCACTGTACAAAGAAAATTCAACTCTTTGTTTCTACTAAGGCAATATTTTATTTATTTTTTGCCAAAAAATATTTTGTTATAAAAACTGAAAAAACTCTAACCTTTTCTCGCGTCTCCTACATTCCCACATTAATGTTCCCGTTAAATATTTCCCACATTTACCATATGCTAACAGTCACATTTGGGGGAAAAACTCGCTAAGGTCAACTCTCTCACTTTTCCAAATCACAGGGTGTGTAAGTGAGAGTTCAAACATTTTCTGATATAAGTGAAAATCTAAAGTTCGCTACTTTTTATTTTTGAAAGGCTTCAATATATGATTTAAATAACATAAGTAACCCGGTCATAGCAGCTTCACCGATAAACGTAAATTATATATATAGCTTTATTGTGTCTTAGCTTTATGACTTTATTTTTTGTTTCTTGTACAAAAACAAATATGTGTGCGTGATGATGATGATGAGGAGGATAATAATAATAATAATAATAATAATAATAATAATAATGTGTATGGATGGGCTATATCAGTCTGCAGCTCAGTTTGCGGGAATATTGGTTAGTACTAATGTACTGTTTCCTAGGTGGCGCTCGAATGTACTAATAATACATCCTTTACGGTCATTTACATGGTCAATAATAAATATGTATATAACCTTTACCAGTCCACCCGGTCGATCTTTGAACACCAACCTTCCTGTCAACGTCAACCAATTTCAATGCGAGTCAAATATCTTTGGCCGCTCAAACACCATAGCAGGTGATATATTTGGTCAAATCAAAAGTTGCAACATTTCATTTTCTTACTAAAGAATAATATGTAACAATTTTATCTTACTTTTTCTTGTGGTTTGTTTGGAACATAAAATAATATAGTAAATACAGTAGCCCCATGACTTATTTGGTGTTGACTGACAGCTCACAGCTGACTTCTGACGGATTTGAAAAGTTACTAGACAAAATTATGTATCCCTACACCGAACCATATGATCTGCAAAAACATGTGTTTAGCAGCTGTCACTTCTGACAGTCAACATTTAGGGATATACCTAAATGTTGACTGTCAGACGTCAGCTTTGAGCTGTCAGTCAGCACCAAAGAAGCCACGGGGCTACTGTACTATTGCACTCATTATATTAGACTGAGTGTTATCTTCATTAGATTCAATCGAAGTTCTGGGTCATAAAATCATACTGTCGCCATCTAGTGTATGTATTTTATTCGCAATGTTTTATCACCATGACCGATTATTAACAAAACTAGGTCAGTTTCTTTCATTTTTGTGCCAGGAAATGCTTTAATACGCCATATTAAGGGTTCATTCTGATAAAAGGACAGTGTACATTGAACAGTCAGTTTATGACCAACATAAGTATAAGCTATACATATAATGATAATTAATTTATCTTAGTTTGGTTTAAATAGATTCTATTAAACATTTCCGGTATCTTTTAATGTTAAAAATAGATCCATTTTTAATTTTAGACATGAAACTGAGTCGATATAAAACATACGTACATTTTGGAGTTGTTTTCCTATTAATTTGGGAATTGATATTACTTTTTTCCCACTTGATTACGCTTTTTTAAAATAAAACATTCTTATGTGTTCTTAATTATTTATTGATAGACAGTGAGATAAGTTCATTGGACTTCTTTACGTATTATCATGTCGGTCGTCATTTAATTCAAATCTAAAAAACACATACCCTGTACTCATTAACATTAATATAGTCAAATCTCGTAGCTTATGGTGAGCAGTACATGCAGTGTGAATGGAAGAGTCTAGAACCTTGTTCAGGGTACTGACTGGCAGACCCAATGGGAAGAGACCATTGGGAAGACCCAGATGCAGATGGTAGGATAACATTAGAATGTACCTGAAAGAGATATGAGGTAGTGAGGGGGACAGGATATAACCAGCTCAAAATAAGTAGAGAGTGTAATGAGGTTGACTGGATAGAACTACTCGCTCATGATAGGGTTATGGTCTGATGAGGGGGACTGGCTAGAACTAGCTGAAGATAGGGCTGTGGTGTAAAAAAGGGGATTGGATAGAACTAGATGAAGCTAGGGCTATGATGTAATGAGGTTGACTGGATAGAACTACTAGCTCAGGATAGGGTTATGGTCTAATGAGGGGTACTGGCTAGAACTATCTGAAGATAGGGCTATGATGTAATGAGGTTGACTGGATATAACTACTAGCTCAGGATAGGGTTATGGTCTAATTAGGGGTACTGGCTAGAACTATCTGAAGATAGGGCTATGATGTAATGAGGGGTACTGGCTAGAACTATCTGAAGCTAGGGCTATGATGTAATGAGGTTGACTGGATAGAACTATTAGCTCAGGATAGGGTTATGGTCTAATGAGGGGGACTGGCTAGAACTAGCTGAAGATAGGGCTATGATGTAATGAGGGGGACTGGGAAGAACTAGCTCAATATATAAATAGGTGGCGTAATTTTGTAAGTGCAGAAATGAAATTTCAATTTCTTAATGCCATGGAATAAGTAAATAAATCCTAAGCTAATAATTTTGGTGCAGTCTCATATCTCAACTCTAAAGTTGCAGTAATCATATCACTACAGCCAAGGGCGTAAAAAGCTAATTTTTCTAGGGGGAGAGAGGCCAGCTAGAAATCTTTACTATACTTTTAGCCAATAAATGTTTGTATAAGTAGACCTGTCCAGAAATCTCCGTCCTCACCCTTTCTACGCTTTTTTCGCGTTCGTCATAGCAGTGAAGTGTCTTAGATGCTCAAATGGGGCCGTTTGTGTGAAAGTTGGACATTTAGTCGCGCCCATTGAGTTGACACGCTGTGGCTCCAGAGTGGTCTTTGTAAAAGTGCCATTAAAACCCTTAAATCAGATTGCCGATGAACAGCCTAAAGCTTTTTGGTTTACCTGACAATTAGTACTGAAAACTACGAACTAAATAGCCAGAAAAGTTTAGCAGCTTGTCGGACGTGTTTTCTTGGGATGCCTAGATACACTAAGGGTAGTTTTCCATCCTCTCTCTCCAGACAATACCTCTCTCACTTCTCTTACTTGTCCCTTTCCTCTTACCATGATCCTTCACTCGCCTCATTTCGAAACGACCAACCAAACAGCACCTAATCTAATCTGTGTATGTTTCCAGCATGTGGTGCCGTACTACAAGCACCCCGTACAGGTGCACCTAAACATGGGCAAGAAGACGGCGGTGGTCACCCCGCCCGATGTGATGGGTATCGGCAAGTCGCGGACCTTCTACGATTACAAGACGGTAAGTTACATTGGCGGGGATCGAGCAACGGACCCTCATCGGCTAAGAGATGAAGGAATTGGACAGAGAAGGAACAAGCAGAAAAACTTCTGAGTTATAGTTCCCTGGTGCATACTCTAATGCTTCCAGAAGGGGAAGTACTAGAACAAATATAGGGCACGGGGGAAAAAGGGGCGAATGTCACATTATACACATATTACAGGACAAAACATGTTATATCTCAAAACTTATAAGGACCCCAGCAACTTTTTTTAAATTAATTTAAATATGTCAGAGTATGATTTAACCACTGCCTAAATTTCTTTAAAAGATCTCATGAGTGTCTAACAGATGGAATCACCCAGTATTAGTATAAAATTGGACCTTCCCACCTTTTCTCACGTACCCTTGAAATTATACAATATTTTGACACTATAAGTCACACCAATATTTTAACCGCACCTTAAAGTGAATGGCTGTCATATTTCAAGGGATACACCTTAAATAAAATAAAATTATTAGTAAATACAAACATAATTAATCTATGTAGAATCTATAAAGGTTTCTAGAGATGTGTGTAGTGGCATTACTAAGCCGGGGAATCCTCCCATGGTCCACTGACGATCAACATTTCACTTATCCGAGCAGGCAAGCACGTCTATGGGGTACTACCGGGTGTATCACAGACTTACCTAGCCCTTGGACGATAATATTGACTAACCCCGCTATCTTAAGGTAGAAGTAATGGCTATACAATGGCAAACATTTGTTTAATAATTTCAAATATTAATCAAGTTAAATATGACACATGGATAATTTGAAGTTTTCTCTGCAATAGTTTCAATTATCCCTCGTCTAAGTTTATTATGTGTTGCATTCGTATGGGGCCGTCCTTAAATTACGTTAGGATCTTTTTCTATGGTTTCAGTATTTTCTTAATATTTATTACAAAGGAAGGGGGAGGAGAATCCATCTTACTTAAGTTTTCTTATATCACTATTAACGGTGAAACTTTTTTTTATTGTCATAAAATTAATATATATTTAATTATTATGTCTAAAAATAACTAAACAATTAGAATAATATAATTCACCAAATTGAAAAAACTCAGCAAGATAGAGGGGGTATGAATTAACTGTAATGGGGTCAAAAATCATGAGAAAATGCCTTAAGTAATTTAAGGACGGCTCCTATTGTGTTACCCTGCAGAATCATCTTCCAAATGTCTTACGATATTGACAACACTTAACTTTCTTAAAATCTGTAACTTAAACGATTATGTTTTCAGGGGGTTGGGGGGCTTATATTTCAGTTGTCTCCAAAAAACAAAAACTTTTCTCAATTTTTAACGATTATCATGTGATGTATTTAATAGGATCATGCACATTTTGGTTAGAGTAGTTCAATGCTCTGATTTACTTAATCCAAAATATATATCTCGTACTTTTAGCAAATTTTGGCACCCCCTTCAATGGATAATATGGGTTTAAAAAATCATATAAGTAATTGTATGGTAATGATGTCTTAAAATAGGACTAAGAATTTATGAATTTAAGTGGAAATATGTTGAAATTAATCTTTTTCGACCTTTACTTTATAGCACTATGTCCCATTCAATTTGTTAATGATTCATGATTTTTAATCGAATTGTAATATTTTGAACCATTTTTAGTTATAACCAAACTTTTTACCAAAATGCTGCCTGTCAGCCCCTTGGGTCAGTTACTATGGTACAGTGATATCACGATTTCTTAGTCATGTACTAAAGGACACCGGTAAAAATGGAACAAAATTAATGTGTTTTTTTTGCGTTTGGTAGGATTTAGAGTTATTATTCAAACGTACAGTCATATATTATTATTCCCATTGCCACATTGTGCAGACATCAGACTTATGTTCGGTTATCTCACAGCATACTCTTTAGAAAAAGCTTGACGTAAGTCACATTAGTTATTAATAAATACTTCTTTTTTTCCCCCAGACTATAAGGTCATGCATGCATCCTTAGCTAAACCAAACATCTGCGTTTTGCTCTCTGAGTTTTTAATATCACACAAAAAAAAAACACGTACGCGTATTTGAGTTACTATAATAGTCGAGTGTAAAAGAGAAAGGCACATTATTTAAATTCCATTCCTATTTTGCTATATTCTGTTGAAGATGGTGAAAGTGAGCTGCATTCACTAAGTGTGTTTATTAAAGTACGAATCCGGCCGGCACTATTAAATGTTTCAGTGTGTCACTTATTAACTAACTAACACTAAACAGATGACCTAATTTATAAATGAAATGGAATTGTGTTATCACGACTCACATCATCGATGTCATGGTTCATTTCTGTAATAGGACGACCGCCAAGGTTGCTATCTCTCACTGCACAGTGCGATGTATTCATAAGAAGGCCACCGGGCGCGCCAAATACGAGCAGACCTTTATTTAGTTGTATAGATAGATATGTAACAAGATCGAAATATCACGCAAGAACACGAAATAAAACATGGAGAAAAAACGCACGTGTTTTTAACAGAGAAAAGCTAAGTTTTGTTTTGTCTTGAGTATCAGGCATTTTGTCTGTACATCTGTCTGTCCGGATCCTAAATTATCTCAAGGCGGGGATTTAAGGAATGCGAGAAAGGCCAGAGCTTTTGTAGGTTTTTTGTAACAAAACATTTTTTGGCCAAATAAAAATAAATATTGCTTCATTTCAAACATATAGTTTTTTTCTTAAACATGGTGATATCAACATGGTGGCCTTATCTAATAAGTTTTTTAAATGGAGATAAAAAGTTGTCATTAAATTCTATAACACCCTTGACAGGTATTCAAGAAATATTGATATTGCCATATTAAGACAATTAAACTCTATCTTTCTATTGAAGAAATATTTAATTTATTTCAACCAGAAGAAAAAAAATCTATCAAAAAAACCCCTGCAAAAACACTGCTCGTAACTCGCTTTCTCTACATTCTCACCTTAAAGGTATGCAAGAGCATTTAAGTCTTATTTAATTGGAGCTGCAGAAACATAACGAAATGTTGACTAAACAACGGTTACATTTCATAGGTCTACACATTTTAAGTCTTTTGGTAAAAAAATTAATTTTGATATGAAAGTTTCTTTAAAAGAGGACGAACCAGTTCCTTTTTTTAGCAACTTTAATGTCAGCCTTCAAATAATATATTAATGGATAGAGATAATCTTATTGGTTTAAAGATGAGTTGTAATGGTGAATCTTTTCAACGATCGGTCTCACGATAGGGGTGTAGTAGGTAGAGTTTCGTAAAGATATTGTTACCATTTGATTTTGTACACATAGGGTCAAACAGTGTCCGAAATAATCATCTGCAAGCATACATTTAAATACAATGATCTTCGGAGCCCGCATGGTCTAAGGCACTATTCTCGCAATATGATTATTATTGTTATTATTATCACCGCATCTTACTACCCGTTCGGGTTATACGCACTTACGTTAATGTGTAATGGTAAGGTGATTGTGAGATGAAATGTAGGACCTACAGCTTAACGTGGAATCCAAACCACGGTGGAGGCCTGGCATTCCACACATTCACAAGTTGTGATTAATGCACGTCTTGTCAGAGGTGAAGGAAGGGTTTGGCAATCAGATAAATCTGTGCCGGGACCGGGGATTGAATCCCGGACCACCAGTACAAAAGTATGATACCTTACCCCTAGACCACCAGGTCACCTATTCTCGCAATACGTTTTACTGACGATCACAGAGAGATCGTGGTTCGTTCTCCCTCGGGTGAGTATTCTAATTGGTTTCCCAATCTCTCCACGCAAATGCGGGCACACTTCCTCTAAATTAAACCTTAACCCATTAGCGTTATTAATACATAAGCGTATATCCCGAACGTATTAAGACGAAGTGCTAAAAATAATACAATACAGATTGTGGACAGTTTTTTCCTGCTTGTTCCAACTAAAGTTTTAGCTTGCTTTGGATGACGTGTACACTATCTCATAGCTTGTACTTGTTGATTAGATGTCACGCTTTTAACAAGTTGATGAATGAACTCTGACTGACCTTGTATATTTTGAACCGCAGATGGAGATAATGGAACCATTTCAAGGAAATTATTGTGTCTAAAAGCACTTCAAAATGTAGACCTGTTTCAGTATCAGACAAAAAATTAAACGAGTTTGGCTTTGCGCATATAAAAAATACAACATTTTCGGCGAGTTTTAAATGTGATTTTTTTTTAATGTTTGTACATTAGTTTAATATAGCTATATAAGTTAATTAAAGGTGATCAAACATCGATACGAAGAAACAGACATTTTGTAAAGTGGGAAATTATAGGTCTAGTGAAATAGAAATCCATTTCACGAGATTTTATGGAAGGAATATATATATATATATATATTTATTTATTTTCAAATATGTTTGAAATATAATATATGTTGTCACTTTTTAACCCAAGGCCTGGTTAGTAAGCCCTTTTTCTATCTTCCATGTAATTGACTTTACTTATTACTTACCCATATTTTGTAAATATGATAAATAATTTTAAAAAAAAAGTGCGTACAACCCAAACGGGTAGTAAGACGCGGTGATAATAATAATAATAGTAATAAAGAAAACTTAAAATCTCGAAAAGTTTTGGTGTGCAGTATTGTGCACCAATCAGCTTTCAAACCATACAACGATTAATTTATTAAGTCATTTAAAGTAGAGGAAGTTAGAATTTATAGCTTATCCTTTGTGATCAAGTTAGACCAAAAGTAAATTAATACTATCTCCAAAAGTACATTATATTCATAGGTAATAATTGCTGTTCATGCAGTTTAAGACGTAGGCCTCACAATATATGTCGAAGTCTAAAAAAAAATGGCCTAGAGCCATAATCATTATTATTATTAGCACCGCGTCTTACTACCCGTCAGCGTTATACGCACTTACGCTAATGTTTATTGAACGGTAAGGTGATTGTGAGATGAAATGGAGGACCTACAGTTTAACGTAGAATCCGAACCACGGTGGAGACCTGGCAACCCCCACAGTCACAAGTTGTGATTAATACACTACTTGTCAGAGGTGAAGAAAGGGTTTGGCAATCAGATAAATCTGTGCCGGGACCGAGGATTGAACCCCGGATCCCGGCACAGAAGTCCGACACCTCACCTCTAGACCACCAGGTAACCCTAACCCATAATAGATAACTTAGAACTATAAACTCAAATTACTTGAGATCAGCTAATAAACGAAAAACCTTTGAGCGACCACCATGTTGAAATGTATAGCCAGATTGAAAAACTATATAAGCCTACATGTACACCGTTTGGCCTACCTCCAAAGAAAAACTCATGTTAAATTTCGTAAAAAAATGGTCAACGCATTTGGGAGCTATCGTGGAGCAAACAGACAGACATACATATTTCTGAGTGGTCGCCATCTTGAAACCGATAGTAAGACCACAAAACACTGTGCACCATTCACCGTAGGAATTGACTTCTGAAAGGCCTTTTTCCCTTACCATAAATCTACTATATAGTAGGATATTGGTAGGAAAAAAGACCTTTCAGAGAGTAATTCCTACCGTGAATGGAATATACGTTGTTCGGTATAGGCTCAAAAGTTATACCTGCCTAATTTTGTTAGAATTGGCCTCAGCAGTTGACAGTTCTCACGTAATAAATATCTGGACAGACAAACAAATGAAATGCCAAATGCTCCAATTAAAACAAAACCTCCCTTCACTAAGTCAATAATTTATATATATATATANTATATATATATATATATATATATATATATATATACATTTATATACACACACATATATATATATATATATATATATAAAGGTTTTTGAACAACTATGCTAGCACAATCAGAAATATTTAAAAATAATTCCTTTATATCATGGTTTAGGCACCATTGAAAGCATGGGCGACCACAGAAATTTTTTCCGGCGGGCGGGAGTTATATTCCTACACACACGCGCGCACGCATCATAATTGAGCTGTAAAGATAATAAAAATAGAGCAGCACTCGATATCCTTCGTTTTCTCTGTACTCAGACGAGAAGATTCTGATGAAATGTCGACAGTGGTTAAAAATGTATTTGACAGGTTTTATTCGGAAATGTGTCTAGTGGATGTGGTGATCATATATCACGATTGTAAATCTGATAGTTGATAAATGTTGGAAGAATAAAAATTGTAAGGCAAATTAGAAGATTAAAAAATGTTAACAATATTTTCTTGTCAAATAAAACGTAATTCCAGTGGGTGGGTGGGGGTAAGTGCTCCCCTTGCCCATTTCTGCGGGCGCCCATGATTGAAATCTTATATTTAATGTGTATTGTATTGCCCAGAGGATGATCGCCTACAAAGACCTGGAGAGCTCCCAGTGCTACCTGGAGCGGATGAAGAATGGTGGCTTGCAGCAGCAGGTGAGCCAACTGAGGGCCAGTAACACCACGCACAACATGAGGAGCCCGCCCAGGACGATGTACGTCTCAGACATCAACCTCAACAAGTACGAGGTGAGCTGAACTCCCCTTTTACAGCCGACTAACCGGGATATCGGTCGCAAGACTTCGAACCGGAAAACGTTTCGAGTTGCTGTTTTCTACATTATTCCGACAGCAGCGGGATTGAGCTCAAATAAATGTTTTTTTTTTTTTTTTCATTTTAAAAATTAATTTATAAATTTAATGTTTTTTTAAAAAATAAGGTCAAATAGTCCTACTTTTTTTCTAAAGTAGAATACAGAAAACTACACCCCGATGCGTTGTCTGGTTAGAGTTGTATTACCTTATTAAAGGTGTTATCCGAGGTATAAGATGTGCTCATAAGTGAAAATATTTATTGCAATCGATAAATTATTTATTAAACCTAAAATAAAGGAATGAAATAAAGGAGTATTTAAGAAACAGCCCTCAGTACACCCAACTTGGAATCGAACCCATTGCTTCCCATCACCGGCCAATCAGACTAGATCAGCTTGAAGGCTAGGCCACGTGCCCAAAGATTTGGATAGCAACCCATATTTTCGTTTTTTTTAATATGTCTATAAATTAAAAATTGCCAAATACTATTATAGATCTAGTCTAAATGTTTTTTTTTAACGCGCCACACCCTAATATCCATCCGGGCTATACTCATTTAATTAAAATAATGAATTAAGGATGAGTAAGAGATAATTTAGAAGAAATATATCCTCGGTTGCATAGAGGTAGTGAGGGAAACAATTTAGGAAAGGAAGCACCCCCTGACTGAGATTCAAACCCCGATCGACTTGTCACAATCAGACCAGACAAGCCTGACATTTAGTCCACGTGCCCATCAGTGTAGGATAGTGATGAGTTGGAGTAGAGCTGAATAAAAGAAAAGCAGTTTTTAATGACTAAATTAATTAATTAATTATGTTTTGGTTTTAACAGAAGTGGATTTACATTATAGGCCCACTAGGCACGGGCCTAGGGGCGGCGGCCTTAGAGAGCGGCATATTTTGGATAACATTATTTTAATTTTAATATTTTGTTTTTAATAAATACGTTTATGGCGTGTACATGCCTGATTTTCTTTAGTAGAAATCTTTTCTCGAATACTAACTTCCGCTTCCCTCCCCCCTCCATCTCTTTCCTCCAAAACTTCCTAAAACCCTTGAATAAACTTGGGGGGGGGGGGCATATTAAAACTGTGCTTAGGGGTGCAGACATTTTTAATCCACCACTGGATTTTAATAATCAATATTACATACATAAGGTTAAGACTACCGTATTCTTGAATACTTACTTGTCTATATATTTAAAACGTGAAACCATTAATTTCTACAATAATTCCCAGAGTTCAACTAAACCGACTTTTATTAAATTTGTTTTAATGTTTGTTTGCCGAAAATAAATAAATTAAATTTCACAAATATTTTCTCTTTAGTTACCTCTTAAAATTATAATAGGAATATATTATCTACCTAGGTAAAATTGAATTTCCAATTTATATTTTTTAAATCTAAAGTCCAATGTTGGGAAATGATTGCAAAATTGACGCATAATGTTCCAACGGGCTGGCTAGTTATTAACTGAAACTCCCTCCCTACCATCCAGTTCATTGCTCCCATCCACGCCTCCCTTAACAAGATGGCTGCCGAACGTTACAAAGGAAACTCAATTAGCTATGTTTAAAAAAAAAGTTAACTTAACGCTCATTAAGACTTGTCATGTAGGGCGATTTTTGCCATCTGGTGATCTGAGGTATCCTAGCTTCAGTCACTCTCCTTGTTAATCGTCTTAATTGTTGTATACATTCATTGGGACAAGCCCGCCATCAGATCATTATCTAAGGAGAGGCAGGAACAGTAAATAGAGCTCAGGGTCAATGCCCGAACAATTTGTAACGTGTAGTCAAATATATTTAGAAAGTTCAAACAAGTTTGCAGTATTTTTAACATTACTTTTCTTTGTTGGGAAACAATCTATTCTCTCATGATTAAAAAACTTTTGTTGTAAATTAAAATTGTGAACACCTCTAATATTTTAATTGCTATCTAAGATATTCGATCGAATACTTTGAATTTAAAATTAAAATTCCTTGATTTGAGTTATCAAGCGAAAAATACTTTAAGGAGCCGCCATATTGAAACGGATAATCAGATTGAAAAACTTGATAGATACAGCGTTTGGCCTTGGTTTAAAGAATGTCGCTGTCAAATTTCGTTAAAATTGTTCCACGTATTTGGAAGTTATCGTGGAGCAAAGATCTGGACAAACGGACGAAATACCAACTGGCGAAGTAAAACATGACCTTTCTACTCACCATCAAAATTGTTTATTGAAACTTCAATTAATTATTCTTAGCAAATCCTTGATAAAGTTCAATAAACACGTCATTCAAATTGTTTCAATAACAATGAAAATGTTAATACCCACATCGGTGGCCGCATGGTCGTGTTGGACTGAATCGCTTTTGTTATTTTATTTTTTTGCTAGCACCTTTTCGGGTTATACACTTATGTACTAATTACGCTAGTGGTTTTAGGGACTAGGAGGTTTACATTCAGAAGAAATGTGCCCGCACTTGCGTAGAGGTAGAGTGGAAAAACAGTTTGAAAAAATCTCCCTCAGAACACCCGACCGAGATTTAAAGCTCAATTTCCCCATCATCAGAAGTCTAGTCTTCTATAAGAGTAGAGCGTTAGACCACGTGGACACCAAAGTTAGTGCCTTATTACTCTTTTACTGTAAGATATGAAGTATTTTTGTTATCAATTTAAAAACTAATTTATAAAATTCGTCAAAATATCCACTATATTGTATCTCTACGTTTAAAAATATTATATATTGAAAAGAGCACTAAATATACAATTATATGATAGATATAAAAGAAACATTTTAGTAATATATGCAGTTAGAATCATGTGTACATCCTGTCACAAACATCCCAGCTATACTTGTTATACTTGTGAAATGTTCAAGGTCTGGCGTTTGGCGGGCATTCAAATCGCTCGTTTTTGCCGCGGCTTTTCGGCTTCTCTGCTCCAAGAAATCCGTCCCCAATATCACGGCAAAGACAACACGCTCAACGACAATGAACTTCCAGAAGACGAGGTGGAAGTGGTTCAACCACAGATGGCTGATATTGTGCTCCAGCAGTTAGAACCTGACGAGAAGACGAGAGCAAAGCGTCAGACGACCTCTTATAGCAGCAGGGGATCCGCCCGACGTTACAGAGGACAAACGCAAACTCAATACGTTTCTTTTCAAAATGGCGGCAGTGCTGGTAAGGCTGAAGCTGAGTCTCAAGCTGATCTGTCACGAGCTCATGTCAGTAAGTTGAATTTTAAGTTTTTCTCAAACCTTTTTACTAAAAAACTAATGCTCAGTCTATTTATCGAGGTAAGAGTACCGAGTTGAAACAAATATAGTCTGAGAAATTGTGGTTTCCCGGCCGGGGCTATATACTGTGTCTGATATAGAATTAAGTTAATTTGTAAGACTTAGGCGGATAGAGACAGTCTGCTCAGAAATTGTATGTTAAAGACCCCCCAAAGATTGGTTTTAATCATATCATTCTAATAAGTTAATATTTGATTGCTTAAAAAGTCCCAATGTGATATTCTTACAAAACTATCGGAACTCAGTCTAAAGTCATATTATTTATGGGTATTTATGGGGTGACGGTTACAGTTTTACGGTTTTATTATTTTAGTCTTAGGTTTCTGAGTCTCAGTTTCTAATTCCACTTAGTTAAACAAATTAATCTAAAGCCATTTAGTACATATATAATAATTACTCTAATGGGGTAGGTATGAGGAAGGAAGCATTTTAGAGGTAATCTACCCACACTTGATTGGAAGGAGAATGGAAAACCATTTAGAAAAACTCAGTAGACCTGTCCGGGATTCGAACCCCGATCTTCCGTCATCAGTAGGTCAGTCTAACAAGAGAGTGACGCCTTGGACCAGCGGTCAGCAACTTACCAACTGATCTTATCTGGCCTGCAAAATATTTAGCAAACAAATAATTGTGTTCAAACATACCAATAACAGATTACTAGTCTGACAATTTGGATCAGTCGGTAGCATGCCTGTCTTCTGAGCTAAGGGTCTCGGGTTTGATTTCCAGAATGGCTGAAAAATTTGTCATTGGTGAAATGTCGGTTTCCTCTTTCACAGGGAGGCAAGGTGGCTGGGTATTGTGTCTGTTTTAGATTTCCACAGGCTGGAAACAGTAATGGATGATGTAAAGAGTTTGTGTATCTTTATGTCTGTCTGTCTGTCATGAGCGTTACGTGGTATACCTCACAAAGGGATCTGGAATTTAAAAATTAGTAGCCCCTGTGCACAAACATGTGCAACTAAAAGCCGGAATTTTAAAATTTGGATTTGACTTTCTTAAATTAATTAAAAACTAGGTCGGAAGAAATAAAATGAAGTTTGTTTTTATGTCTGTTTGAAGCAAATAAAATCGTTGCCCGTGGTAACCACGCAATGGATTAATACTTAAGCGTACAACCCAAATGGGTAGTAAGACTCGGTACTAAAAAAAATATTCTAATGATGATTCCAAAATGAAATTTAAACCCCCACTGGCTTTTTTAATTTTTCCGTTCTAGCAGTGGCATAACGTGGAGTGTTGCTGGGGTAATCAGTCAGGTTTCAAGGGACATACATTCCCATGGGAGGTGTATAATTCAAAGCATGTGTATGGTTGGTCAAATCGGGAATGGGTGGTGGGTGGGAACATATCATAGTTGAAGATTTTACGAGCTCTATTTACTCTGGTAACAAAGACATAGGAATGAGTGGGCCGGGGGGTTCGGAACCCTCTGGATTTGTTGGACCCCCTAGTATTTGTTGGACCCACCTAGGATTTGTTGGATCTCCCTTAAAGGAGGGTCCCCATTTGATAAACACCTAGTATAATTTTTTTTACTACAATTTTAATAGTATATGTGATCAACAAAATACTAGTTAGTTAATATTTTAAAATCCAGTTTCAAGATGCACCTTATAAAACTTACGATTGTAATATTACCTCTGCCAACATTTCAATGGTTTGTATCTCCCTATATTTAATATGATATTGGAAAACAAAATACGTTTCTTGGAATGAGCTGATTGAATTGGGGTTCAAGAAATGTAACCAAACATTTTTGCTGTCACCTATGAGATCTCACCTGAGGAATTAACAAGAGGAAAGAGCAGTTATAAAATAATAGCTGTCAAATAGGGTGTTTGTAGCTTATGTAGGTAGGTTTACTACCTTCCCCCACACATTATTTGAACTCAGATAATTACTCAAAACATTATTTTGTAAATACAAAAAGCATGTAATCATTCACCAAATTTTGACAGCATTGCTAGATATAACAAGGTTGTGTTAGTAGAAGGCAATCAGTGGTAAAATAGTAGTGACCTGTTGCTAATATGATATGTGTTAGTTATATAGTTTTATATATATACGCTTGACACCTGGTTAAAAAAAGAATCACCAGTAGAAACTAATCCCTACGAGACACCAAAAGAGGCGAGAAATTTTAAAAATATATGTTTCCCCACGTTTCACTATCTATTCGATTATACGTATTAGTAGGCTACTAACTACTCTATTGTTGTAAGAATGTTAGAGGTAGAATGTACTCGCAGATTAAATATACCCGCATTTACAAGGGGATTAGGAGGGGAAGTCAGAAATAATTTAGGAAAAGGACCTCTAGTACGTTCGACTGGGATTCAAACCCCGACGTCCACGTCACTATGCAGCAAACCAGACCTAATTGTTTTTAGCACCACGTCTTCTACCTGTTCGGGCACTAATTACACTAATGGTTAAGGGATGAGAAAGGTTTAGTTGAAATGAAGTGCACCCACATTTTCGTGGAAGGAGAGTTTAAAATCATTTAGGGAAAACCACCCTGAGTGCACCTGTCCGGGATCGAACCCCGATCTCCCCGTCTTTGGCAGTCTAGTTCAACACGTGAGAAGCGCGTTAGGTCACGCGGCCACCAAAGCGGGTAGCCAGACTTAATTATGTTGACCATGTGATCACTGGTGCGGGTAGTAATAGTATCAATGCTGATAAAATTAGCAAGCTTATGTGTAAGTTAAAATATATTATTTTTATTATATATTGTTGTTTACAAAACTTATTATTAATTTTACCGTATTTACTTTTACTTTCTTATATAAAGAGAAAATATTGTAATTGTGAAAAAAATTCAACCTAGAGATTATAAAAAATATTTATATTCAATGTTCCTCGAACCCAAAAAATTGGGTCTGGAAATTCTGTGTGTCCGCCCCGTTTGTCTGACTGTACCTGTTGCCTCAAATGAAACGGTTTGATGTATTTTGTTCAAAATTAGTATTTAGGCATTAAATATATGATATTACCTTCAGCCATTTTTTTATTCTAGTTCTAGCCCTTAATATAAGGGTTATTCATTGAATACTATTTTTGAAAATTTTTAATTTGTTTGAAAATGGCTTTAGCAAATTATGTTTAAAAAGTTGAGCTGATAAATGATACAGTACACCAATTTTTTGGGAGATAATTCTCTCAAGGGTGGATTAATAACAAGGGAGTAGAAAAAGGGGTTGGGGGATCCGAACCCCCTCATTCTATATAAGTTGTTATATATATTACATCTTTTATTGGCTAAAGTTACACTAAAACTTTCTAGTAGTACCTCCTTGGAAAAATTAGCTTTCTGCGCCCTTGTCTGGTAACAATCCACAGCGTTCCACTGAGTTCTTGAACCTTATTTGGTCCAATTTTTATAGGAAGGACCCTATCTGACAGCTAAAAAAGCTACTAGATCTAGTTATCAATGTTGACCACAAAGATATTTGTATTTTCTAAAAGGAACTTCCTATGAAAATCGAACTGTAAATTGTATTACGTTGTATGATACACAAATAATTGCACACATTTAGGTGGTAACAATGGAATGGGTCAAGCCCAAAGCCAATCTGGAGCAGGGGGAGGGTGTGAAGACTGTTTCCTGCCAGGTGGAGTGTACCCTGGAGGAGGTGATGTCGCCCCTGGACAACAATTAACTCCATTCACGCCAGGAGGTAAGCACAAAATTCACATTCACTCACTTCCTTACCACTCTCAAACACAGCACAGTCTCTATAGTTCGAGTTAAATGCGTCCGTGTCCATATAATTACACGGAATAGACCGAAGAAATGAAAATACTTTAATGTTTTAAAGTGTAAAAATTATATAATATATATAATTCCATGGTAAAATAATAATTTCGTACATATAAACGTATGTCCCCTTCGTTTATCTTGTAATGTAGCAAACTTACCTTGCATTATTCCACTATGGAATAGCTTACAATATAGGGCCGTAGTGTGATGCGTTAAGGTAAGTCCAGTACTATTCATAGTAAGCGGAGTGTACCTTGACGGTTTACACTATGACTCTATCTTAAAAGCTATGCCAAAGGAGAACCAAACAAGTTAAGCTTGCTACCTTTCGGAATAAAAAAAAGTTCAGCTTTTTACTTTGTTTCTTCATCACATTTTAAATGTAACACTTCTTTTAGTACCAAGTATTGTTGACTTAGTAGACTTAGCTTGTCAATATTTCACTAATTATTTCTTTTATATAATATTTATTTTTGCCCTACTGTCTCGTCTGCGGACCACCAGGTAGGCCATCGCAGACCACGGCTCACTTTAGATCATACACCAACCTCATCAGTGGCGTCATCTTCTCCTTTCCTGCGCCACCTCATTCCGTGTATTCTCTTCCACTCGTATCTCCTTCAGCTCTTTCTTCAGTTCATCCCACAATCTGGTTCTTGATCAACCCAACACTCTCCTTCCACCTGGTACGTCTTCAATCAATTACCTTCTTCTCCATTATGGTCCAACCCTAGCGACGTATCGTACGGATACTATCCGATTTATTTTCTGGACAGTATCAAGGTGTTGGAGCAGATCGTATCATTATTAGTTTTTTTTAATCCTAATGTCTCCGTCTTTCTCTCTCACGGGTTTCCAAGATATTTCTCATTAACTTTCTTTCAAATATTCTTAGCTTCTCCCTTTCTTCTTTTTTCCTTCATATTTCGGTGGCATCCAGTACCCGTGGGTATGAGCGTATTTTGGTGATTTAGTAGATAAGTTATTTGACTTGAATATATTTTCCAGGCTGGGATCACCATTGCCGTACCCTCCCTCATTTCGCTCTTCTGTGGAAAGTGTCATGAGTCATGACCTCTGTCTTTTTCTTTTTTTTAACATCGCGTCTTACTACTCGTTCGGTGTATACACTTATGTAATAGTTACGCTGATTGTTAGGTATGAGGAAGATTGGATTTAGAGGAAGTGTAACTGCATTTTCGCGGAAGGAGAGGGGAAAACAATTGAGGAAAAAACCACCCTCATTAAACCCGACCGGGATTAAACCACGACCTCCCCATCATAGGCAGTTTACTCTACTGCAAGAGTAGCGTCTTAAGCCCTTTGTTTCCTTGATGGGGGAAATAGTATCTACATACCGTACTCCGCTTTTTATTGTCAGCTCACTAAAAACTCTCCTTTATATATTTCAATTTTGTTTTTGTATTCTCGGTGAGTGCTCCTATTGTCTTTCTTCGAGTGTGTTTAGTTTTCAACTCGTTCATCACAGTGTATATGCTCTGTTTATGAATGCTGTTTGCATTTGGAAAAGTATAGACTTAGTTATAATGGCCTTGTCATACTTTCAACACTTTCAACGTATTTATTTTATTTAAATTTATACGTACTGCTACTCCCAACTTTAAAATCAGACTGGTATTCTCCGATCTCCGTGTTAGCATACAGATTGATCTTTACTAAGACGATTAGTGATTAAACTTTGTAGGTAAAAATTGGTAGTTTGATACTTTTGTAATGATTACAATCTATTGTACTGCTCTTTTTATGTAAGGACACTCACTACAGATGATAGTTCCTATTATTCTGGCAACAGCTCTTCTATTCCATGCCCTGCTGATTAATCTGTACACCTTTACTTTCAACCTTTCTCCGCCCTCTTTGATCATATCATCTCTGCTATAGTTTGGTCCTCTCCCAATGCCTTGTAGTTATTTAACCTATTTATTGTTGTCTTCACTTGCTGTGGATTCACACGTTCGCCGAAAAACTATGGCAGAACAGAAACGTGGTCACGTGACGCGCTCTAAGCCAATCACAAGATTTCGGCTTAATCGGTGCGAGCTGTTCTGCTGAAGTTCAACTATTCTCTACTTTGTCCGCTCTGCCCAAGATGTTAGGCACAGGAGAACCAATCATCTCAAATCAGTGCGCATGTGCTCTACAGCCAGAAACTAGCAGACAGCCCCGTTGGCCGTTGTGGGGAGATTTGAAATAACCCGTTAATGTAGAGCGTGTTTATCGATGTATTGGATTCTGCCACAACACAGCATTATAATTTGTAAACACCCATCGGGACAATGATCTAAAATATATGTTTATCTACTGGAAAATAAAATCTGTTGATAGTTGTTTTACGTAAGCGTTGCAATACACCATGGGTAACGTGACCAGATTTGTTCTTCCCTAAAGCGGGACATGTTTGTACCAGGGGGTCTGGGGGATATAATCGGTATGGGAAACCTCTCCGGTGGGGCTGAGGAACCCCCCCCCCCATTCTTTTTTTTAATTGTAAGCTTGAAAAGTCGTATTTTGAGGCCATCCTTGACCCCTGCAAATAAGACATAAGTTAAAAGTTTCGCATCTATCTGAATTCGGACGTTGCTGTTTTGTGGTAATTTGTTTAAAACAAGTAGAAAGCAAAGCCTACGTAAGCCTAAACATTTTTTGCGGGGTTGGGAGCTGTGGTTGAAAACGTATGGACAGTTAATTTAAATGTTTATTTTTTACAATTATTTTGCCGTTGTGGCTTAAACAAACCTCTAAAAAAACATACAGGTAAATAGAAAAGAATGCACATTGTATTTATTTACTCAGTAAATTTTAGCATCTAAATTCTAAGTGTACATTTTTATGTTTCATACAAACTCAGTCATCATACTCATGCTTTGTATTTGAACTTATTTGTTTTAACAGGGCTGGTGAGGACCGCAACATTGAATACAAGTTCTGGCAACTTAAGTCAAAATTAATTTGTGTCACTAATATTGACCTTAAAACGCTCACCCTAGTTTGGGTCTTCTCCGATGTTCACACTTTTGTCATTGCAGAAAGGACTTCTCAATGATTGCATTACTTCCTGCCAGTGCTAGTACATATTCTGCGATTTTACTGATGTGCTGATCTATGGAGCTTTCTATCAAACGTTTAAGCAGTTCAAGACACCGTTTATCAGATTCTAATTTGTTCTCATTCCACACTGAAATGTGGCTCTTGATGTATTTATTTACACAAGTCATTTCATCAAAAAGTTATGTATCAGAAGACGCGTCGAAATGGGGTTTTTAATCAATAAGGTAGTCTATGGCCAGTGGAGCATCAGACCATTCTGGAGTTTTTTCCAGAGCTGCCCATTCAAATATTTCCAATTCCTCGAAATGCGTTGTCCACTGCTCTAAATATTGTAACGATGTCTCGTAAAATGTTACAATATTCTAGTTGAACAGTGCATGAGGAATAAATCTAGTATTAATCTTATTTTGAAGGTTCTCTTTCATTGTTTTTATCTCTGCGGTGACCTCGATGGCAGAAACATTCTGACCTTCCACTTTTAAAACTGAGTTTTGGAAGGTAAATTCTTGTCTGTGTATGAAATATAACCATTTTATTGAGTGTTCATCTTCAAGGAATGTCTTCAAAACCACAGGACATTTAGGTTGACTCAGAAAGTATACCTTAAGTGACAAATACAATTTTAAAATTCTTTCCATGGCAGGCATTAACGCTAGCCATCGTGTTTTGTTGTACCCCAAAATTTTCTGGTACTCAATATCGATGGTGTCACAAATTTCTTTAAATGTTTCCACCCTTACTGTGTGATTATATATGTGTGAATTTATTTTCACAACCACAACTTCTACATCTACTGGAAGACAATCAGAAGCACTTAATATAGCGTTGCGTATAATGTGCGAAGCACATCCAATACCCACAATATCTCTTTGCAAAAAAGTTTCTAATTTGCGATAAACATTCTCTGTTCCGTTTCTTCATGCACCATCAAATATACAGTTTGTATTATCCCCACTGAAAGAAATTATTTCGTCTGTTAGGTTATGCTTTTGCAACACATCCTTTAAATAACTGACAATAATTTCGGAAGTTTCCCCAGGCTGAGATTGTAAGGCCAATATTTTTACTTTCACCCCATCAAACTTATCAAAATATCTCACCAACACGGGTAATATTTTTTGTGACCCATGGTTAAATGCATCTGTCATTAAGGAAACATAATTTACATTTTCCAACCCCCTTTTAAGCTGTGAATCAGCCAATGAGGCAAATACTCGAGTTACAATGGCTTGCGATTTTGTTCTGGCACAATGAAACTTTGGTTCAAAGCACGTACTTATTAGTTTCAAAGCACAATCATTGGAACGAAAGCTGTGATTTTCTCGTACAGTGTGATAGGCCCAGACACCTTCGGCAGCAGAAACTTCGAGATGTTTTTTGGATGGCACATTACTTTTGAAAAACAAAGAAATCGATATACTAGAACAAGCAGCCTGGTCTGAAGCTACGTGCCGATGAGATTTTAAATGTTTTTTCACATCACAGGAATCTCCGTGCGCAACACTAAACTCAGTACGACATTTTTCACAAACGACATCACTACTGTTCGCTTCACTTTTAAGTTACCCGCCTCAGTGGCGTAGTTGGCTAACGCGCTTGTCGTGTTGAGCTTGACTGCTGAGGACGGGGAGATCGAGGTTCGAATCTCGGTCGGGTGAACTGGGGGTGGTTTTTCCTAAATGGTTTTCCACTCTCGCTCCACACAAATGTGGGTTCACTTCCATTAATTCAACCTTCCTAATTCCCTAATACATTAGAGTAATTAGTACTTAAAGCGTATAACCCGAACGGGTAGTAAGACGCGGTGCTAAATATTATTATTATTATTATTATTATATACTTTTAAGTTTTATGAACGTATATTTAGCCCGTAAGTAAGCGTTAATATTCCGCTTTCTTTTTGGCATTATTAAATATATTCGTTTGCAAACTTAAATGCATACGACACAACTTACTAAAGTTTAAACACAACTTTTTCGAAAGAAATAAAGACAGTTGAGGTTACTTGCCGATTGAATGATCTATTAATAATTATGTGTACTTCTAACGAACGTTGAGGACTAACGAGTCTAACCGAATACTTCCGAAGGAGGCTTGAGTCAGAACAAATACTGTATTTCCGAAGCTGTGGGCACATTGGTGTGGTACAGTGGAGGAGGATTCGCGTCGGCTAGACTGGACTGAAAGGCACTGAGCGTCTAAACGAGTCATAACAAAGTCTTTATTAATTTACTTGGTTCACAGAATGGACTACCCTCCCAAAGCGGGACAATTGTGCGCCCCATGGAAAATCTTGGGGACAGGGGGGCACATTTCCTCTAAGTGGGACTGTCCTGCTCAAAGCGGGACTTCTGGTCACATTAATCATAGGTCAATTTAAAGTGTGTGAATTGCTGCGCCTCTGAGGCAGATTCTACTTTCTATTTTCGGCGAACGTGTGAATTAAGCTTTAATCTTCTGTTACTTATATATCTGATCCTGCAACAATAAAATAAGATTTAAAAGTAATAATGATTTTAAAAAGAAAAAAAAACCTCTTTCCATGAACATAGTTTTATGTTGTTGATCGATTAATGGCGAAAACCGCACCTATATGCGATTTCTGGTTCGAGTGTAGGTATGTATATAATATATCCTAGCTAATCGGTCATGATACAGGCTCTTAAATGTTTAAATATTTTGCTATGACTTTGAACACGTTTCAAGAGAGTTTTAATTAATTCCTGTAATCATTATGATTAACATACTGAAGTGGTTTCATTGGTTACTTTTTACATTACAGGTGGAGGCCTGCAAGGAGGAGTAGGAAGTGGACCAGGATATGGTCCAGGAGGAATAAGAGGTGGTACAGGGGGATTAGGGGGTGGTCCCGGAGGAATAGTTAGTCCAGGAGGAGTAGGAGGTGGTCCAGGAGGAATAGTTGGAGGTCCAGGATATGGTCCAGGCGGAGTAGGAGGTGGTCCTGGAGGAGTAGGTGGTGGTCCAGGAGGAATAGTTGGAGGTCCAGGATATGGTCCAGGCGGAGTAGGAGGTGGTCCTGGAGGAATATTTGGTCCAGGATATGTTTCAGGAGGAGGAGGGGGACCAGGATATCGTCCAGGAGGAGTAGGAGGTGGTCCAGGTTATGGTCCAGGTGGAGTAGGAGGTGGTCCAGGAGGTGCAGTAGGTGGTCCAGACTATGGTCCAGGAAGCGTAGGAGGTGCTCCCGGAGGAATAGTTGGTCCAGGAGGAGTAGGAGGTGGTCCAGGCTATGGTCCAGGAAGCGTAGGAGGTGCTCCTGGAGGAATAGTTAGTCCAGGATATGCTCCAGGAGGATTAGGAAGTGGTCCAAGCTATGGTCCAGGTGGAGTAGGAGGTGTACCAGGATATGGTCCAGGAGGAGTAGGAGGTGGAGCCGGATCTCGTCCAGGAGGAGTAGGAGGTGGAGCAGGAGGAATAGTTGGTCCAGGTTATGGTCCAGGAGGAGTAGGAAGTGGCCCAGGCTATGGTCCCGGAGGAGTAGGAGGTGGTCCTGGAGGAATAGTTGGTCCAGGTTATGGTCCAGGAGGAGTAGGAGGTGGAGTAGGAGGTGGAGCAGGATCTCGTCCAGGAGGAGTAGGAGGTGGAGCAGGAGGAATAGTTGGTCCCGGTTATGGTCCAGGAGGAGTAGGAAGTGGCCCAGGCTATGGTCCCGGAGGAGTAGGAGGTGGTCCTGGAGGAATAGTTGGCCCAGGATATGGTCCAGGAGGAGTAGGAGGTGGAGCAGGATCTCGTCCAGGAGGAGTAGAAGGTTCTCCAGGAGGAATAGTTGGTCCAGGTTATGGTCCAGGAGGAGTAGGTGTACCAGGATATGGTCCAGGAGGAATAGTTGGTCCAGGCTATGGTCCCGGAGGAGTAGGAGGTGGTCCTGGAGGAATAGTTGGACCAGGATATGGTCCAGCAGGAGTAGGTGGTGGTCCTGGAGGAATAGTTGGTCCCGGATATAGTCCAGGAGGAGTAGGAGGTGGTCCTGGAGGAATAGTTGGTCCCGGATATAGTCCAGGAGGATTAGGTGGTGGTCCTGGAGGAATAGTTGGTCCAGGTTATGGTCCAGGTGGAGTAGGAGGTGGTCCTGGAGGAATAGTTGGACCAGGATATGGTCCAGGAGTAGGAGGTGGTCCTGGAGGAATAGTTGGTCCCGGATATAGTCCTGGAGGAGTAGGAGATGGTCCTGGAGGAATAGTTGGACCAGGATATGGTCCAAGAGTAGGAGGTGGTCCTGGAGGAATAGTTGGTCCCGGATATAGTCTAGGAGGTGGTCCTGGAGGAATAGTTGGTCCAGGATATGGTCCAGGAGGAGTAGGAGGGGGACCAGCATATCGTCCAGGAGGAGTAGGAGGTGGTCCTGGGGGAATAGTTGGTCCAGGTTATGGTCCCGGAGGAGTAGGAGGTGGTCCTGGAGGAATAGTTGGTCCAGGCTATGGTCCAGGAAGAGTAGTAGGTGGTCCTGGAGGAATAGTTGGTCCAGGTTATGGTCCAGGAGGAGTAGGAACTGGCCCAGGCTATGGTTCAGGAGTAGGTGGTGGTCCAGGCTATGGTCCGGGAGGGGTAGGAAGTGGTCCTGGAGAAATAGTTGGTCCAGGCTATGGTCCCGGAGGAATAGTTGGACCAGGATATGGTCCAGGAGTAGGAGGTGGTCCAGGAGATGTAGGAGGTGGTCCCGGGGGAATTGTTGGTCCAGGCTATGGTCCAGGAGGAGTAGGAGGTGGTCCTGGAGGAATAGTTGGACCAGGATATGGTCCAGGAGGAGTAGGTGGTGGTCCTGGAGGAATAGTTGGACCAGGATATGGTCCAGGAGGAGTAGTAGGTGGTCCTGGAGGAATAGTTAGACCAGGATATGGTCCAGGAGGAGTAGGAGGTGGTCCTGGAGGAATAGTTGGACCAGGATATGGTCCAGGTGGAGTAGTAGGTGGTCCTGGAGGAATAGTTGGACCAGGATATGGTCCAGGAGGAGTAGGAGGTGGTCCCGGGGGAATAGTTGGACCAGGATATGGTCCAGGAGGAGTAGGAGGTGGTCCCGGAGAAATAGTTGGTCCAGGTTATGGTCCCGGGGGAATAGTTGGTCCAGGATATGGTCCTGGAGGAGGTCCTGGAGGAATAGTTGGTCCAGGTTATGGTCCAGGTGGATTAGGAAGTGGCCCAGGCTATGGTTCAGGAGTAGGTGGTGGTCCAGGCTATGTTCCAGGAGGAGTAGGAGGTGGCCCAAGCTATGGTTCAGGAGGAGTAGGAGGGGGTCCTGGCTACGGTCCAGGAGCAAGAGGTGGCCCAGGCTATGGTCCAGGAGTAGGTGGTGGTCCAGGCTATGGTCCAGGAGTAGGTGGTGGTCCAAGCTATGGTCCAGGAGGAGCAGGAGGGGGTCCTGGCTATGGTCCAGGAGTAGGTGGTGGTCCAGGCTATGGTCCAGTAGTAGGTGGTGGTCCAGGCTATGGTCCAGGAGGAGCAGGAGGGGGTCCTGGCTACGGTCCAGGAGTAGGTGGTGGTCCAGGCTATGGTCCAGGAGTAGGTGGTGGTCCAGGCTACGGTCCAGGAGTAGGTGGTGGTCCAGGCTATGGTCCAGGAGGAGTAGGAAGTGTCCCAGGCTATGGTTCAGGAGTAGGTGGTGGTCCAGGCTATGGTCCAGGAGGAGTAGGAGGTGGCCCAAGCTATGGTTCAGGAGGAGTAGGAGGGGGTCCTGGCTACGGTCCAGGAGCAAGAGGTGGCCCAGGCTATGGTCCAGGAGTAGGTGGTGGTCCAGGCTATGGTCCAGGAGTAGGTGGTGGTCCAGGCTATGGTCCAGGAGGAGCAGGAGGGGGTCCTGGCTATGGTCCAGGAGTAGGTGTTGGTCCAGGCTATGGTCCAGGAGTAGGTGGTGGTCCAGGCTACGGTCCAGGAGTAGGTGGTGGTCCAGGCTATGGTCCAGGAGGAGTAGGAAGTGTCCCAGGCTATGGTTCAGGAGTAGGTGGTGGTCCAGGCTATGGTCCAGGAGGAGTAGGAGGTGGCCCAGGCTATGGTCCAGGAGGAGTAGGAGGTGGTCCAGGCTATGGTCCAGGAGTAGGTGGTGGTCCAGGCTATGGTCCAGGAGGAGTAGGAGGGGGTCCTGGCTATATTCCAGGGGTAGGTGTAGCTTATACACCTGGACAGCAAGTCCCAGGACAGTTAAGTGTAGGTGGGGCAGGGGCGAGGGAAGGTGACTCACAGGCACAAACCACTGTACAACAAACATCTAATGGAACAAGAGCAGTAGCTTCATCTCAAGGTAAAGTAGGAGAGGGTTCGGCCCAAGCCCAGGTTAGCGGTATATACACAGGATCTGGGTCCTTCTCTGCACAAGCACAAACAGCAGATAGAGATCGTTCAGCCCAGAGCCAAGTGGTCGGAAACAAAGAAGGAGCAACTAGCACTGCCCAGGGGCAAGCAGGCACAGGGAAAACTCAATCACAAGTCCAAGTTGGTTCAGATAATGGCGCGACTCAAGCCGAGGCTCAGAGTGATGGCTGGAATCATGGTACTAACACACAAGTACAGGCCGGTTCCCAGGGTGGGTTGGCCGACGCGCAAGCCAAGGGCCCTGGAAGCACCTCTAGCCAGGCACAGGTAGGTTTCACACCGTATAAAAAAAACGGAAACGATGACCAAAAATCACCTTTCTACGGCGGTGGAACAGCAGGCGCTCAAAGTGGTTCGTACTCGGGACAGTCGCAAACACAAGTTCAAGGATCCTTCAAGCATGGCATATCTTACACAGGGGCTGCACAAGCTGGTACAGGCAACCAAAATGGATACTCGCAGGGACAATCAGAAAAACCCGGGGATATTAAAAAACCCTTTGGATCAATCAATGGATTTTCTGGAGTTTCACGCAATAGCAGGACGACAAGTGGCAATGCATTCCAAGATTTTAACACTGTAAATTTTAATGAGCAGCAACCTACTGGGAGTCAATCTGGTAATATAGATTCTGGTGTATCAAAATCAAACGACCAACTTAACAGTGATAGTGGCAATTCAATTACCTCTGGCGATATCGGCACACAAACCAATGATGGAGAAAATGAGAGAAACACAGAGCAAAAAGAAACTTCACAGGACAGCTACACGTCTCTAACAAGTTCAAATGTAAACTCACAACATTCTCTACAGCAATCAGGCTATGCAGATGGGACAAACCAATTTTCAGACAACCAACAAAGAGAGCATTCTTCTAATGTAGGATCTGGTTATGAGACCAGACCTTCTGAAAGTCAGCCTGGAACTCATTCAGCGGGAAGTGAAACTCACCCAAATCCATATGGATCTAGTAGTATCCCAGAAGCTACTCCATCTCCCCCAGAAGAATATGATCAATATGGAGGCGAATCTGATGAGTATGAAGACGAAGAAGATGACACCGTAGGACTTAAGACTGGTGATCAACGCGCATATTCTGGTGGTAATGGGAACAATGAATACAGAAGCACTGATCAAAAAGGTATCTCCACCATCCATGGCTCGTTGTCTTATAATGGCGACAGTAAATCAGTATCAGCGAGTAATTCAAAAGGTGCTACACAAAGTCAAACCACACATTTAGGTTCATTAGGTGGTTACGGTGCCCACGTTATTCAAGACTCTGACAGTGGCCACCAGATCAATCCAGGAGATATCCTGCAACCAGGACAGAAAATCCCTGGCTACACTATTCCGTCGGGTGTCCGAGGGCGTGTTGTTTCTGTGGCAGGGAGTCCAGCACACACATCAGCCGGAGCTCCAAGCGGTGGCCAAGCTCAGACACAGTCAGTAGTCATCACTCCTGGATCAGGCAATGTCACCTACTCGAATCCTCGTTCAGGGTACAGAACCCAGTTTTCAAGGAAGCCAACAGATACTAGTCTTAGAAGTGGAGGGTCACCAATGTATGTTGTCAGGCGTAACGGTGGACAAAGTAATCAGGGAAGCAGGCTTTACAGAAACGGGGCCAGAGTGAGAAGCGGACAAACGCCTTTGGCAGACGAATATGACACCCAAACGCCAGATAGTTTTGTCACCGTGACCAAAAGTGTGACGGGGCAACTTGATGGCAATAAAGTGCCATCAAACAACCACGAAGGAAGGAATTTTACGCACACTTATTACACAAAGTCTTCGACGTGTGGGTACTTCACCTTTTCATGTAACATAGTTTTCGGATCTAATGGAAGGACAAAAATTTGTAAACCAAATCCACCAACTAATGCTGACGGAAGTCCTTGTTGTTGCTAATAGTAGTTAGATTTTTAAAAAAAGACTGTATCTACCTTTTCATCACTGCCACTTAAAACACTGAAGTTTAAGATGTTAAAAAGATTCAGTAATCCCTTAACCATACTTTCAAATAACTTAATTGTTTTAACTTAAGGCAAGTATTATATATGTTAGTAAGCTCTTGATAAGCTTTGCTATGAATTTATGACAAAGCTCTCCTTCTTTATTATTTTTTATGTTAGACATTTAAAACTATTTAAAGAATCTATCCTATCAAAGAATAGTTTGCATATGTGATGTTTAGTAAAATTATTTTATGTTTTATACTGTAACATACTTTTTAATTTTACTGTGTAAAATTTTTATTTTTCCACTGAAGATCTTGACCGAAAATAAATTTAAAAAAAAATCTACCATGGTGTTGTTTTTTTCCATGAGATACTGATACGCTTAATCAATTAATATGTATAATTAGTTTAAATTTTAATAAATGCCATGAGGATCACCTTTTATATACCCTACTCCCGTCAGTATACCTGGTGCGATGAGAGTTAGGGTGCCCCATATGGCCATTGGTTTTTAATAAAGGATTATTAAAGTGAATAAAACGATAGTTGCAGAAGGGTTAGATCTTAGTGGCTGTCTAAAAGTATGTTAGTTGTCTTGGAGGCGAGTACTAAAAATAGTTGACACATTAAGTAACTAATCCTAGGACGAAACTATAAAGATAATTAAAATGGCAACAGTTATTAGCTACATAGAGATTAACAAGCAGAGAGTGAAATGTCATTTGAATTGATACAACACAAGTTGATGGGCAAAAATACTCAGCGTGGCAAAGAATCCTACGATGGTCATGGTGAAAATAGGGCTCATTGATAGATTAGAATCCAAACTCATTGATTTACCAAATCAAAACCTAGCATTTAGGAATGAACCCGCTTCGGTAGTCAAATGGCCTATGGCAGGCATTTCCAAACCACGGCCCATTCTGTGCTGCCTCCAGCTCAAATTGAAATATTTCAAATTGCAGAAATAAACAGCCAATTAGACCATTTGTAGCTAACGTTAATACTCGCTAATTTACATGTAGTTTCTAGAATCCTAAGTATAGTTTTATTTGTGTAATGTATGTTTGGAAGGATGGGTATGGGTGAATGTGTATGTATTTTTTGGACACTATTATTAGGTCTATTGTTAGGTCCATTCCTTTTGTCAGTGAACTTTGACCCACAAAGCACCCTGTCCTTTAACTTCTCCTTCTGCTCCCGGGATTTTCTTATTTCCTTCAAAACATCAAATATTTGAATCCTCCTCCTTCTTGAGCTTCTCTTTCCCTCAGCCTTGCCTTTTATGACCACGCGCAGAAGACAGTTCCTCTTAAGAATGCGTCCGATCCAGTTCACTTTGCACCGAAGAATCACATGTCTCTCTTCTCACCAATATTCTTAGGACTTCTTAATTTATCACCCTGTTTGTCCACCTAATCTTCTCAAGTCTTCTTTAGTATCACATGTAAAACCTTTACAAGTATTTATTTTTCATCTTCCTGAGAGTCTAAGATTCTATTTCATACAGCGCGATTCTACAAATGCAGCAATTAATCAATTTCTTCCTCAGCTCCAACCCCAACTTGCTGTTCAATAGTAAGATCTTCTTGTTGAAAGCTTCCTTGGCCATGGCGATTCTCGACCTAATTTCCTTGGTGCAGAAGGCATACTTTATCAGCAGACTTCCCAGGTACTTGAATTGCTCGGTGCTTTCCAACTTTTGGTCTCCAAAGTTTATTTTCCTCAGCTCTTCGTTTTTTTTAAATGCCCATCCCTTTTGAATTCTCATTGCTAATCTCCATGCCATCCATATCTTCTACCTGTTCCCACTAGATGGTCCATTATTTCCTTCAACTCTTCTTTATTTTTGGCAATCTGCATATTTTGTGTTGACGACGCGTCCTCCTATCCTGAAATTGCCACGTCCCTTTAAGGCTTCTCTGGCCAGCCACTTTCCATACAAGTTGAAAAAACTGAGTGACAAACAGCATACATGCCTCACTCCTATTTATATCTCTAAGCTGTTGGTCTCTCCATCATCTAGCCTCCAGTTCCTTCAGCAGGTCAGCGGGTGTGTTGTCATTTTCAGCGGCTTTCCTTCTCCCCACTCCATCTTTAACATGCCGGATCCTTATTAGTCTTCCTCTACCTAATTTTCTGCTTTAAACTCAAAGTTCCCTGGTCGTTTTTCCATGTATATTTCCCAAATTCTAAGAAATTATTTAGGAGCCGTCACCATCTGCTAGTAAAAATTTGAGCAAATATTGACAGAATGAGTAAGCAAGCAAGGCAAGCGTTACCAGCGCTAGTATCTGACCTTAAGGGCATTCTATTCCTATTGTTCACACACACCTTTGTTTTCATTCCCTCCCAGTTCCTTTGCTTTATGGCACATGAGACCATACCTTCCTTTTCTTCACCGTTCAAAAGTATCATTGTCTTCTTAATATAGTATTTTCCCACATTGTTTCTCCTTCAACTTATTGCTTAGCCTCATATATTCTTCTATGTTTAAGTTTTTCCATTTACTTCTCTTTCATTTTTTGAAACATTTCTGTTGTTACTTAGGGCTTTCATGCAGTCCTCTTCACTTTAACAACAATGTCATTCAGATCCATAAAAAAATATCCTAACCCCTATCACACTTACCTTCAGCACTTATACTATCTTCTTTTACCTCACTTAACTTCTGTTCTATTGAATTTCTCACAATGTTCCTATCGCTTCACATATTGGTTTCCTCTTGCTCTTCTTCCTGAGCCTCTTTAGCCTTGTTTCAATGCACGCTAATAGTGTAGCGTGTCAATCAGATTGATTGAACACCTACAAGAAAAAAGTTCACTATTTATCACTATTTATGTAATTGGGTGTCACGTTGGAATTATATCAAGATATTGAAGATAAAATACCTCAAAATTTATACTCTCTCGTATACTGATACTACGTATTGCCCTACGTTCAAACACGTGATTAGTCAAAAAATAATTGTATTTTGATAATTGCTGTTCTAAATATCAAAAAAGAGGACTAATATTATTATAGTTATGAATAAGATATGTGAATGCATACTCTTGTTATAAGATGGGGTCAGATAAAAAACTTACAGCCGACCATGCGGCCCTCAAGAAAATTGAAAATATACATCTATATTATTTCTTTGCGTAAAAATAACAGTGAAAATCAAATAACTAAATTAATAGTGATGCATTTTGATATAGGATATGTGTGTATAAACTCACCACGGGCAGATGTCTGCAGATATCAGTAACTCACTTCTAAAATCACAGGATTATCTATAATGGCGGCTCCACGTGGCGCAACACTCGC
>CABFVX010004297.1:0-26447 GCA_902151425.1 Timema shepardi | reverse complement strand
TTTTGGCCTGTAAATAGGTTCTTAAATTTTGTATTAGTTCTAAAGGATGTTAATGTACTATTGAATGCTCTGGTAGTACCGTAAGGGAACATGTCCGGCCATAGTACTTTAATGACGCCTGGCCCTTAGCCATCAATCAGCAGGATTCACCAGCCAACTATCCAACAAATTTAGTGGATCTCTGGTAATATTCAACCTTGCCAAGTGAGACTGTATAAACGTTATATTATAAATTTGTTCTATATTTTGCTTTAACTAATTCTCAAATTACTCTCCTTTTAGAAATTCTACAGCCTCTTGCCTGGCCACTGTGTTGCCCAGGTAGCCGCAAGTAATCAAGTAATCCCACATGTTGTTTTGCCTTGTGAAGAAATTTAATATTCTATAATTTTCTACCTTATTGTAAAACTTGTACATTTTTATGCTTTTATTGTTTACTAAATAAAACTACATTGTCAAATTGATATGTTCAGTTTTCTAATTTAGTATAAATGGACTGTGTGTAAACACAAGTTTCAATAGCAGGTTGTGGTCCGAATCGATGTCGGCTTCTGGCAATATCTTCACATCCCTCACTTTATTCCTGAACCGCTGTTTGATAAGGATGTTGTCTAGTTGGTAAATGCTGATATCCCCCGTGCTCTTCCGTTTTTATAGTTTTGGCTTCCATTTCTTGAACGATATATTTGCCAATTTCATCATAGATTTCTTCTACCTAAACATCGTGGTCATTTATTGGCGTATACACTTGTACTATCAAAATAAACACCGATTCTTCGTTTAGTTTTACAAACATTACTCTATCATAACATGCCCGGGTTATATGCTTTAAGTACTTATTACGCTAATGGATTAGGAATTGGGAAGGTTGAATTATAGGAAGTGAACCCACATTGGCGTGGAGGGAGATTGGAAAACCATTTAGGAAAAACCACACCCAATTCACCCGACAGAGATTCGAACCTCGATCTCCCTGTCCTCAGCAACCGAGCTCAACACGACTAGCGCGTTAGCCAACTACGCCACCAAGGCGGGTCTCTGGATAGAATATTGTGTAATTTCCAGACACTATTTCACCTTAATCTTTCCCAGGGAGATAAGGTATGGTTTTTTTTAGCATCGCGTCTTACTATCTGTTCGGTTTATACGCTTATGTACTAATTAGGTTAATGGTTTTAGGAATAATAAAGGTTATATTCATAGTAAGTGTACCCACATCTGCATGGAGGGAAAGTAATTTTTTATTTTGAAAAATCATCCTCAGTACAACCAACCGAAATTCGAACCTCAATCTCCCTGTAATCAATAGTCTAGACTACTGTGAGAATAGTGTGTTAGACCATATGGCCAATGAAGTATTAGGTATTATTAATCCCATGTATGGCCCTCAGCCAATTCCACTAGAACTTATGCAAGCCCCAATCAAGGAAAGGTTGGACATGCCTGGTCTAAGGCGTCACCCTCACAATAGCCTGGAATGCTGATGAAAGGGAGCTTGGGGTTCAAATCCCGGTCAGGTCTACTGAGGGTGATCTTAAATGATTTTCCCGTCTCCTTTCACAAAACCTTCCCCATCCCTAAACACATTAGCGTTAATTAATAATTAACTGTATAGCCTGAACAGATAGTGAAATGTAGTGCTAAAAAATAATTATGAATGTGCACTGCAATATCTATTAGGAATGTGCAAAAAAAAACTATCATGGGTGTAGTAATTAAATCTATTATCTATATTTACACATGCTTTGAATAGTAGACAATTAAACGAGTTACTCTTTTTGACTCTTAATAATGCCTTGTACCAGCCTAAGGTGAGATGACTTACTCAAGGTGCATTCTTCCTTAGATTTTTTTTAAATTTGATAAAAATGATGCACAGATTCATGACTTCAAGGGACAGAACTTCAAGACATACATTGGATTATGAAGTTTGCCTATTTAAAATCTATTTTTTATTATGTTATAGTAACTGTTTGGGTTAGAAGCAAGTTAACTATACTAAGGTATTGGAAAAAGGAGTTATAATTTAAATTTGCCCACATATATGTGAAGGAAGAGTGGGAAACCACTTAGAAAAAAACAGCAGTGCACCTAAACGGAATTCAAATTCCATCCTTCTCGTTCACTGGCAAACCAGGCTAGATGAACTTGACAATGATTCCATGTGCCCATTGGTGCAGGTACAATAATAATAAAATGAATAAGTCACATAACAGTTAATATTTTATTAGTCAGTCTTCACATGTTGTGAATCACCAACAACTACAATTATTTTTGAAAACGCAACCTTAAAATACTGAAGATTTACACATTGTATCTATATAATTACACAATAGTTTTTTTTAGATAAGATAAAATAAAGAATATTTCCATTTGAAAGAATACTTCTCATTTGATATGAACTAATTATAATCTTAGTGCATAGGTTAAAATAAATTTTTGATCAATATCAATTTTGAAATACACATAATTAAAATTTTATGTAGAATTAATATTTTTCTAATGTAATTAATTTGATTAAGATCAATCATATGTAAACTCAAATTAGCAAATCAGCCAAATTTGTTTTTTTCTTCTCAATCAATAAAGTCTTTATCATCTTTAATGATGTTTATCAAAAATAATTGATTAGTAATAAAGGTCCAATTTAAACCAATGTTTTCTAAAATGGTTGGTTCTGGTAATTTATTTATAAGCCAAATCTGTGCGTTACATATTATTAAAACAAATATAGATTTGTATTTTAAAGATGGGAAGAGTACATCCTTACTCAAATTTGAATATTCTTTCGCCAATAAATCTTGAAATAGAATTTGAATCTTTAAAATCATAATAAGCACAAAATGTTTTTTTTTTGAGAAAAATTTTAATTGTTTAATAAGGAACGTTTAAGAATATTTATACATAAAATTCCAATTTTAGTGAGATTAAGTTGTAAAAGATATATTAAATTAACGTGAAAGACATAAATGTGTAATATAAAATAAAATATATGCACAGTATTTGAATGAGCTTGATAATATTCATTACAAGCTATAGTGCACTATAATTAGGAATGTCTTGAGGTTATAACAAACATCTAAAAAATTCAGTAAAATATTAAAATTGTAGACGTTCGAGTCAAATTAAACTTAAAACTATGTTTTTAAAACAAAGGATGATGTGATCATACAATTTCATTTGTCTATATTAATTTAAAAAATTGACACAACAAGATATTACATTTTGAAAAAAATATAAAAATTTAATTCCTTTCTTATCTGTATGTCCCTGTTCCTTGGTTATTGCTGTAATATTTCTTATACGACATGTTTCGATGCTACGACGGCATAATCCTAAAGTCTGATGAAAAAAAGGAGAAACTCACCAAATGAAATCAAGGTTAAAACACAATGCGTTAGACAATGTGGTATAACGTGCAAAATTGGTGAAGGTTAATAAATTATAATATCGAGAAATAATAATTACAATTAATGTATATGTATAAATACCTTAAGAAAACTCCTCAACATACCAAAATTTAAAAAAAAAACTTCATTCTTGTCTGCACCCGCCCATCCTTCCATAATATCTAATGACCTGTTCAGGCCAGTGTTGAGAAGACTTGAACCTTTTTCCACTTTCTTTTTTTTTTGTCATTTTGTTTTATAATCCATGTAACATATTTACAGAAATAAAATTCAAATATATCTATTTACTAAATCATTTCACAATATCTCTGTACATAATATCTTCCTATATCTATAATAGCTTTGACTTCTTATAGTTTTCCATAATGTTCTTATCTCACTTTATATATACACGTTAATTGTAATTCTCACATCAGTTTCCTTAATCACACAACATGGAATACTCAATTGCATTGTTTTAATATCAGGTAAATATGTTATTTCATAATTATTATTTCTTGATATTATAATTTATTAACCTTCAACAATTTTGCATGTTATACCACATTGACTAACGCATTGTGTTTTAACCTTGATTTCATTTGGTGAGTTTCTTCTTTTTTTTCATCAGACTTGAGGATGATGCCGTCGTAGCATCGAAACATGTATAAGAAACATTACAGCCATAACCAAGGAACGAAAGGAATTAAATTTTTATATTTTTTCAAAATTTAATAACTTGCTCTGTCAATTTTTCAAATTAATATAGACATATGAAATTGCATGATCACATCATCCTTTGTTTTTAAAAACATAGTTTTAAGTTTAATTCGTCTCAAACGTCTACAATTTTAATATGTTACTGGATTTTTTAGATGTTTGTTATAACCTCAAGACAATTCTAACTATAATTTACTATAAATTGTAATGAATATTATCAATTTCTTTCAAATATCATTCAAATACTGTGCATATATTTTATAATATATTAAACATTTATGTATTTCACGTTGATTTAAACTTGTACAACCTAATTTCACTAAAAATTGAATTTTATTTATAAATATTACAAAATGTTAACTTCCCCATATTGGATTTTTTCTTCTTCTTAAATTCTGATTTTGTACACACATATTATTTCCTTAATTTCTGTAGAAAGTAGAAAATGTAACAAAATGCCAACATTACTTATTACAATACGATTTCATATTTAGTTAAGTGATAAATTAATGGTCTGTAGCCTAGTTTGGTTTGTCCACTAATTTTTATGGGTTATCCTAACTAATGAGTAAAATACTAGTTCTAGATAAATATTTATATTTAAAATCGAGATCATTATAGTAGAACCTCACTCCTTTGGAGGGTTAGGATCCAGAGCCCCTCTGTAAAGTGGAACAAAGTCTTTTTTAACTTTAAAATGTATATAAAATCCTAATAACATGTTTATACTATCACAAATTATAAGTTTCACATGTACGCTAGTCGTTACATATTTACACTAGCTAAAATAATAAATAAAATAAACTAATGGAAAACAAACACTTTTTAAAATCAAGAACTCAACAATCACAATACGAATCAATAAAACCTCGAACCAACGAATATAATAATTTATCTGTGTTTATATTTGCAGTGCATTTGCATTTCATGGCACAGGAAAGTGGAAAATTATCTATGATGAACATTTTGAGTAATCAACTTTGTTATAATTAGAGATAATGATACACGTTCACAGCAGCTATGTATGAATAGATCATTCAGTAAAATGAAAACAATTAAAATCAATCAATTAAAAACAATTGAATGGTCATATGAGAGTTTTCATCATTAGATAATCGATAGTTAAAATCAATCAATAATGCCCATCACAGGGTGTCTGCCTGACTATAGTTTTGAAATTCCAGTATATTTACGGTATTTTTTTTAAAAAATCCAGTATATATGAAAGGTACTCTGAGAGAAACAATCCTTAATTCAAAATCATAAAATAATAGAAAGTTAGGGTAGGCCTAGGTCTGTCATAGTTAAACATTTTTACATCAAGAATCAAGTGTATTGATGCATATATTATAGTATATACTAAGGATGGGACCCTATGACCTACAAGGAATATTCATTGATTCGAAACTCAAATCATAATAATTTTTTATAAATAGGTACTAAGTTTGAGTTATTTTTAAAGGTATTAAAATAGTTAAATAGTTTCTTGTGGTTAAAATCAAAATAATTATAGGAAAAACCTAACAACCAAACACCAGGTCATTTATCTACCATTTGATGTAAACGAAACCAGAAGTGAATGAAAAAATTCTAGTTAGTGGAAAATAGAAAAGTTAAACATTTTGCTTACAATATTTTCTAAAATTCCAATTTTAATTAGGGATTTAATGGCAAAATGAAGTTTCAGATTTGAAAAAAGGTGGATCCGACCCATCTTTAATACACGTGCATACACACACACATTATATTTTTTTAAATGACCTATACTATCGTCGACCTCAGTGGTCTTGGGGTAAAGTGCTTTCCTCAGGACCTGAGGTTTGTGGGTTCAAATCCAGCCGAGGTTGAAGGCTTTTTCTTGAACGAGAAAAAATCATAGCTTAACATCCTTCAGAGGAGAAGTAAAGCTGTTGGTTCCATGTGACATGTAAAAGAACCTTGGGAGGTAAGTGAAAATAATTCTCCTAGCAAAATTGGTAGGTCATTTCACATCACTCGTAGAACTTTAGAGGTACAAGTAATCAGCCTTGGTGGCGCAACTTCAAAGAATGATTACAGCCAGAGAGTTTACTCTATCACAAAAACTATTATCCTTACCACCCCTTGACAGTCAATACTTCCCACAAGCTATATTTTTGATAGTGAATTTGTTTGATAAATATATGGTAATAAAGATACTGAATCTTTGATTAAAAAAATAACCAACTAATATTATGTTGATAAAAATTACTTGGAAATAAAGATAATTGCAGTTATCTAACATTAAAATTATTCAACCACAAAACTTTTTCAATTTTTGCATTTCATGTTCTAACACTTCTGGCTCTTCCTTTGCCTTCTGCAAAACTGTTCTTCTTTTCATTTCTAATTTTCTTATTTCTTCAGATGTTGTTTTTTCTTTTTTGACTTAATTCTACTTCAATCTTTTTCTTATTTTCAAGCACTTCTATCCTTATTCCTGATGCATTCCTCACACATGAATTGTCTTTTCTGAAATTGTCATATTTAGAAGTCCTCCAGCTGCAGTGGATGTATCATAAGTTACACGTTGAGCAATGAGGCTGTCCTCATGTAGGTTTTCAACCAGACATTATTTATTTACATAAAAACGTCGCTCAGCAGCTGCATCGTTATGGAAGAGAATAAGATTTTTTTCAGTAAAATATTGTAGTTCCAGGGATGCATTTACTCTAGAAAAAATATGCATGAAGAACTTATCAAGCTGGTCAACACTTGGAGTGAATTGTTTAAAGTAGTCAATAACTTCTTGCTTTGATACAAAGTACAAGTAGTCCTTTTACTAAATCAGCTTGCACACTAGAGAGTTGTTTCTTGTCTAGTAGGACTTCTAATGCAGAAGTTAAACTATAGGTCCTAACAGATGGATTGAGCATGACTGCGGGAGTGAGACAACTAGCACCCTTGACAATTTTGTAGGAAAGAGAACACTTATGTAAAAGTTTGTTGCAGAGATCAACTAGGAATTTTTGACAATCTCCTCTGAACTGAAGTATCTTGATTTCTTTAATTCCTTTCAACGCTGCTGATGCTGCAAACTCAATATCTACAGTAGGGAGAGATTTCATGTTGGATTGTTTCTTTAAATCAACAAATAACCATTTTTTGGAAGTATTTGCTGAATTCATTACATCACATTTTACCAATCTTTGAACAGTGTACTGTCCAACCAATCATCTTTAAAGAGGTTTTTCCTCTGAGTTTACTCATTTCTTTTTAAACACAAAGGTCAGAAGATAAACAAGTGGGATCTGCAGAATACTTACACCAGGCCAAGAATATGAATGGTAGTTTTTCTTTTGGGCTGATAGAGGGGTGGAGAGAGGGGCGGAGCCAGAGGGGGGATGAAGTGAAGAACACAACAAATATTGTACTGTGCCATTGGAATGTCAAGGCAGGTACACCAATAGTTTGAAGAGGTGTTTGAACTTGAGCAGTTACTAGTAACTCATCACCCATAATGGTTACAGCTGGAAAAAAGTTTTTTTATGGGGGGTAGGGGGTTAAGGGAGAGGTTGGCTGCTAGTGTAGTCGAAACGGTTATTTGTTTCTTTCTCTAGTATGTAAGGGGATGAGGGAAAGAGGGCTTAGTGTAGAGACTGAGAATAGATAGGTCGGCAAGTGAGGCAAACATCTCTACTGCATGGTCAGTTAGAAGGTCAACTAATTGTGTGGCAATCAATATAGACCAGAGGGGGAGTAAATGAGGGGTGGTCAAAATATAACTATCAGTAGTCCAAATAATATCAGGAGTCTCAAAATGCTTAATCCAACATTTCATTCAATGTAAAAAGGCTGAATATTTTTTCCAGTATTTGATTCAAAATTCCAGTATATTCCAGAAATTCCTGTGTCAAAAATAAAAACAAGTATATTTCCAGTATTTCCAGTATTGGTAGACAACCTGCAGTCACTACTATAAACAGAATGAATTACCGGCATAAAATGACAACATAACCATTCACTGTGCATGTCATGCAAAAAAAAACAATTCTGGAAGAAAGAGACAAGCGCTAAAAATAGTGAACATATATATAAATATTGTAGCGAGCGAGACCATGCTCGAGCCAGCCCTGAACAGTTACCAGGCTTGGGCCACCCCTCATAGCAAGGGAGTGGGGGACATTCCAACGGGCCGAGTGTAGGGCTAAACCAGACAGGTGTGACAAGAGACAGTCGAGCCACGGGGCTGAGAGTGTCTACACTAGAGTGCGTGTTTTCACATTGTAATGGACGTGTGCGACGGACTCAAGACTTGGGTATTTAATAGATGTATTAATAAGTAATCATTCTTTGTAGTGTTGTAGTTTAGAAATAAAAGAGTAGAAATAAGAACCCTAATAATATAAACCGCTGAAAGCGGGGGCTCTACTATATTTAATGTATTTTTGAATATTAAATCTGAAAGATTTGAAGTATTTTATGAAGATTTGATGTATTTTATTTTAAATAAAGCTTGTTTTTAAGATTTTAATTAGTTGAAAAATGACACCTGGACACAAGAAATAAACCTTGGACTCTTTGGTTTAGCACACCAATACTTTAACACTGACAGACACACTCTTAAATTATGAGTGAAGAAAACAAGATGAGTCATAGATAGCTCAGTGCACAAAGTAGAGTGTCCCAGGTTCAATTCCTGTCTCCGTGTGTCATTTTTCAACTAATTGTTTTATATATATCAAATGAGAAACCTGCTCTTACAATACATGAACAAAATAAAATACTCTATATATATTAAACTTAACTCATATTTGTGTAAAGAGAAACCAGCCATACATTATAAATGTAAATATATTCTCTACAGAGTGATGTTACATGAACCTCGGTGATAAAAGTCGTGAACAACTTAGCTCTTCTTTTCTAACCACTGATAATAAAACTGTTTGATTGAATTTTTACTGAAATATTATTAATTTTTAAATTATCCTGTAGATAATAATTGTAGGAGCTGAAACTAATATAAAACCCTTTTATTGGGGTATTTTATTAATTTTCGTCTATTTTTTTAACCTAGTGCAACATTAATCATAGTCAAGAACACTAAAAAGAGTGTCAGTCCACCTTAATCAGGAGGTCCCAGCTGCTTTCAAAATAAGCCTATGTGATGCTTGTTAACACAGAAATTAAAAACAAAAGTTTATATTATAGAAGTTTAGATAAAAAGAAGATTGGTGTTCTTACTAGAGACTATTTGACATACCCAGTACCTGGCGTTGCCTAGGGTAGTTATAGAATGAAAAGCGTGACTACCCCTGGCAAGGCTTTTATTTACTTCAGACAGAAAAAAAATCTTAATTTTATTTATTTCAGCCCAGTTTTTAATAAATTTTTAAAAATGTAGTAAAAGATTTAAAATTTCAGAGCTCTGAGTGCAGTAAAAATCATGCAAAGCTCTAATCCTCAATCCTTTGAATCCTTTGATACTCAAGAGACTTGAGATTCATAAAAATCTCAATAAATTAGCTAAATAAAATCATAAAAACCTTGACTTGATATGACCATTTTAAGCCATTATTAAAAGGAATTATATAAAATTGTGTATTTGGGAGAGAAAAAAAATCACAAAAAAGAGCCAAAATTGTATTCATATATTTAATTTAGTGAAAAAAAAGTGTTCGCTTTGCTATTTATGACAAAATATGCATGGCAAATAAAATAGAATTTGTCAGTGGTCTCTTAACTAAAATTGAACATTTTTAAGAATTAGAGGATTAAAATTTGGATTCGAGATGTGAAAGAAAAAATAAGATTCGGATTCAAGAAATATAGAATTCAGCCCATCTGTATTTCTTATAAATTAGATAAACCTGAAGATATTTATAAAATGTTATGATTATATCCACACAAATGTATCACCTACCTCAATGTTTCCCGAACTTTCACAAGTCGGAGCTAAGGCCTGAGCAATGTAGCCCTTATAGTTCTTAAAAAAAAATTCATCATGTAAAGTAAGATAGGAGCTTGAAATTTTAAAAAGTTTTTTAAAATCCTATGAAATCACTTCAAAATATGCATCAATTTGTTCATCGAACCTACTAAAATAAGAACAGTATTATTAGGACTGATAAAATTCAATGGTTCTGTGTTCCTCCTGAAATTATTTTCGTACTCTTGGGGGTACACCTTGCACAGTTTGAGGAACACTTTCCTACCTAATTTTCTTACCCCAGTTATGTTTATAGAGTACAATCTTTATACATAACAGAATGCACATGTGTTATATAAACAAGAAAAATGTAAAAATAAGAGCATCAACAAGAACGAGATAATCTAAATTGTATTTTCTAAAAATTAAAATTCCAAAAAGTTTTTATATCCAAATCAACATTATTTAAATAAACTGCAACACAGTGCACTTTGTAAATTGACACAAATGTTACATTAATTACATGTGACAGTAATGATAGCTGAGATATGAATGGAAAAACTAATTTCAAACTAGCTTGATGGTTTTAAATAGGGTATAGATATTATCTATATGAATACAATAAAGTGTTTTTTGTCTGTCATGAGCATTGCATGATGTCTCACACACAAAGAAGGGTGAAATTTCAAAATTAGTAGCCCCTTTGCACAAACATGTTCACCTTGAAGCTGGAATTTTATTTTTTTATTAGATTTTTTTTTTATTTATTAAAAATTGGGTCGGAAGAAATAAACTGAAGATTAGTTTTCCATTTCCGTTTGAATCAAAGAAAAGCATTGGTCGGCTATTTATTCTATCATCTGATAATCGAAAAAATGGAAAACCGAATATATATTTAATAACTCATAAAGCATATCCTTAATTTGTATCTTTGAACATTACATATTTGAAATGGGGTACTACATTTATACATATGATCACAAGTGAAATATGTACAAAACTGTATGTTTTACAGCCAAATAATTAGCCAAAGTATTGATTACCCTGATAAGAATTTTTAGAAATACTTAATAAACTTAAATAAATCTGACTCTGTTGATTATATCACAAGATAAATGTACATAAATACAGTGATATACTTTTAAACAGGCCGATTTTAGTCAAATTATATTTACTATACTATTTCATAATGGTAAGATTAGGCCTTAAATCAATATGATAGGCCATAATTCGATTACTAAAATGAACGACATGTATGACAACAATAAACAATGTCTATATATTTATTTAATTTATACTAGTGTGCAAAAATATTTATTGTATTGGATGCTCTGGCAGAATCTAGAGCATTTTATTGAAGTGCGGAAAATATGAACATGCTTTTTCTTATAATAGTTATTTGAAATAGAGTCCAGATCTAAATCATAGCTCAGAGTAGGAAATATGGCCAGCACACTTAGATGAGTGATGCTGGAGAGTGTTTAGATAAAAACACTGATACACAAAGTCATTTTAGTTACTGCTCTTTTTAACTACCATAGTAGGGGATTCACGAGAGTGAGATGTAAAAATCATCCAGTCCACAGTTTAGAATGCGTAGCACAACATAACATAACTGGTTCATTTAAATACCTGGCTAGTGGTTTTAAAACATAGTATAGGGTAGCTTCAAGTATTCCAATCTCACTCAAGTAAGTGTGCTGGCTATCCCTCCTCCAATGATTAATCAGAGTGGCCACAAAATCTCAAAGGGGGGAAAAAGTCCCCAACTTTTTCCCTTATCTGAAAATCCCAATTTCTCCACCTAAAGCCCATACCATAATTTTATGTTCAAACAATCTAAATACTCAACTTGTTATATTGTTTATAAAATAAACTCTAAAATAAATAGGCTTTAGCATGCAAGAAGAACATTTGTTTCTCCTATTCAGACAAAAGCCAAATATACCATTTTACCTAACCAATTACAGCATTTTCTGATATTTCTCTAATTTTCCTGACAGTTTTAAACCCCCTGAAGTTACAGGCTTACCCCACTATTATGACATTTTATGTTCAGGATCATTGTCCTATAGCAAATTTAGTTGCAAAGATAATCAATTTTTTTTTTTCGCTTGCACATTTATATTTCATGTTTTATTGACAACAATAAAATAAAATAATATTTAAAAACAGTTTGTAATTCACTAAGACACAGGGTGTAGCATAGAGATGCATTGCGTACCGAATTTGTAAACAAACAGAGTCCAAAAGAATGCCAGCAGCATTGTGTTGCTGAAACGTCGGATACTTAGGGTATGGTCATAGATTTAAAACCGTTGTATGATCGGAACTTCGAAAAGCGAATCATCACAAAATGGGGTAAGTCTCTTTTTCCCCGAGGGTGGCCACCTTGTTTAAAAGCTTACGATAAAAATCAATCATTAAAAACTGCATTATATATAATTGATACTATCTAATCATTCTAACACACTAACTTATACCCAAACATTTACCTAACCATTACTACCAGACCTGTTTAGTCTCAAGAAACTCGACTTCAGTTCCCTAAATCACAATAGATCATGTTAGAAAAAGTATATTTTATTTTACAGTCTATAATCAACACATGTACATCATGTTCAAATTAAACCTAAACCTTATGAGTGTATGTGACAGAAACAAACTAGTTGGAAAGTTAGTTATCTGCTGCATTAATAGCAGTAGGTCAACATATCCTTTATAGTAGTGTTTCACAAGTTTTAGATCTGTGGCCCTCTTATTCTATCTGGAAAAATTGCATACACACACACACTACCTTCTTTAATTCCTGCCATCCAAGCCATTATTTGAATACCTCACACTTTAACGAGCTAGGGAACAGAGAACTGAAGAAGGTTGAAGCATTTTTATTGCAAATTCATTAGGTATGAATAGTTTGGTTATTTTGATCACAAAAATAATTAATATTAATATGTTTAATCGCAAATATAAGCGATTAAATTAATAACGTTCACGTTGAATTACTATTCAAAAACAGAATGAAAGAAACAAGATGGTGTTGATGAAATGCAACCACTGAGTGAAGCAACATACAAAATTTGAAAATGTGGTTATAATTTAATCCAGCTGAAGCTCAAGGTATTGCTGTATCTACAGTCCAATTTTATTAGGAAGGGCTTTTTATAAAATATAAACATAATTTTTACAGTCAACATTTCACTCTTTTATCAGTGTTATTCTATATACATTAGCCCCACGGCTTCTTTGGTTCTGACTGACAGCTCACAGTTGACTTCTGACAGTCAACATTTAGGTATAGTACCTAAATTTTGACTGTCAGAAGTGACAGCTGCTAAACACATGTTTTTGCAGATCATATGGTTTGGCGTAAGGATACATAATTTTGTCTGGTAGCTTTTCAAAGCTTTTAGCTGTCAGTCAGCACCAAAGAAGCCATGGGGCTACTTTATATTGACAATATCTAACCAAAATGACAGCTTCAGACCATATGACTTGACGTATGACATGAAATTAGATCAAGTAACTACTTTATCTGTAAGATAAGCTTCTTCCTATTATAATTGGACTGCACCTTTACAGCCTTTTACACATTCTGAAGCTAAAGTTTACCAAAATTATCTAGAAAAAACATGACAATGTTAAAGTACAGATAAGTAACAATCATTCAAGAATAAACGGAAGAGCAAATCATTCAAAATTGTAGCCCATCAACATGACTACACTTGCAGCTACAGAAGATTTTGCTCTTAATATCAAATTCCTGCTATTGTCTGATTTTATTCAAAATGTCGCACTCTTCCCTAGCCAAGAAGTTGCACTTTACACACCCCTAGTTGAGAGTTTAGAACATTCATAATTAACCAAATTCAATGCAGAGCTTTAAACACTTGTATGTAGATAAGATTCAGAGGTCAGCCAAGCCTCCATTCCATCTGTACTGCTTGTTATTCATATATCACAAGATTAGATTCTAAAGCATGACTTTTTATCAGTTACTGAAACCCTTCCTGAGGATGACTTAATTTCTGTAATGCAATATTTCAATCCTGTAAATGCATTACAAATTACTGATGATGTCATGTGTACTGCAATGCACTTCACAAGTGGACAACTATGGACATTGTACACACTAGAGAGGTTAGTCAGCTCCTGCGACTAATCTATAAATACAGACCTTAGAGCGAAAGCACATTTGTTTTCACAAAGGTTGTTTGGATGCTATTAACAAAGGAAAAATGGCTATTTTAAATTAATCATTGAAAACAGGATAGAAGGGCAATGACTACATACTTACCAGAAAACTGTAGGCCTCAAGGAGACTGACGTATTTACAAATTTTCATAATTATGTGTTTTGTTGTGTTTATAATTGTGAGATTTGAGACAGGCCTTGCCCTTTTATCCTCTTTTCAAAGTTGAATTTAGATGCTACCTAATAGAAATTAGTATATAATACTTTATTGCCTACTTTTGTAATACAATAGCTCATATAGTTCAGTTAACCCATGTAAAATGTACTTGTTACCTATTAATTGAAAAATAGATTAATCCCATTTTCCTGTTAACAAGCATAGTTTTATTTTATATATTAAAAAAAAGCGACTTCTTTCCACATGTTTGAGAAATTTGTTAGCTACATGTTCATGTTGTTTTACTTCGAGTTGTGTACCAAAATAACCATTTTTTTTCAGTTGTAGGGTTGCCAATATATTTGTTGGCAGTAATGGACGGTGTTTTTGCTATCACTTCACAGCTCAGTCATTTGCAAAAAAACACAATATGAAAATGTACTTTTTTCTTTTCCCATCAATTCGAGTTATATGCATTTATGACAATTACTCTAATGGACTAGGGATGAGGAAGGAAGCATTTTAGAGATAATCTTCCCACATTTGCGTGGAAGGAAAGTGGGAACACATTAAAGAAAAACCACCCTTAATAAGCCCGGAAAGGATTCAAATCTGGATTTCTCAGTAATCGGAAGGGCAGTCCAACACAAGAGGGACGCCTAGGATCACTTGGCCACTGAAGTGGGTTACTCCTTTGTTGAATTTTTAAATCAGTTTGCCTCTATTTTAACTAAAATATTCAACCTTAACATCTTTGTTTATTCAAACATTATAATTTTAAAAATACATAATATGATGTAAAGAAATGAATTGCCATTCACTAAAGGAGCCTAGAAAAACTCTTTGTTTACAATAGTTAAAAATAAGAATAAGTTAAGAAAATTGAAAAATGACACCTGGACATGAGAATCGAACCCGGGACCTTTGTCTTAATACGCCAATGCTCTTAACACTGTGCTATCCAGGATTCGTCCAAGGCCCAGGGTCATTCTTCACTCATATTTTAAAGCAGAGTCTATGATGGACGTGTGGAAATCTGACCAGGTTCGATTCTCGTATCCAGGTGTAATTTTTCAATTTTCAGAATATGATAACTAGATGGAGAATTCCTCACTAAAAAACATAAATAATAGCTTCGGCTATTTGATTCCTAAGAATAAGTTAGGTCAAACTTTTGCTTCTTTCACTGTAGTCGACCTTGGTGGGCTTGAGGTACAGTGCTCGCCTCAGGACCCAATGTTTGTGGGTTCAAACCCAGCTGGAGTCAATGAATTTTTCTTGAGTGATAAAAATTTGTAGCACAACTTCCTTTGTGGGGGAAGTAAAGCTTTTGGTCTTTTGCCTTTTTTTTAACCATTTGGGTTATATGCCTATGTACTAATTACACTAATGGTTTAGGGATTAGGAAGGTTTAACTGAGATGAAGTGCACCCACATTTGTGTGTAAGTTGAGTGTAAAACCATTTAGGAAAAAATCCTCAGTTCACCTGACCAGGATCGAACCCCAATCTTCCCGTCTTCAGCAGTCTTGTCCAACACAAGAGTAACATGTTAGACCACGCTGCCGCCAAAGTGGGTCCAGGTCCTATGTCATATTGTTTGAGCCACCAACCCTGATAATAATGATAATGGTGTGTATGGGCTACATCAATCTGTAGCTTGGTTTGCAGAAAGATTAGCCAGTACTAATGTACTGTTGCCCAGGGGATGCCTGAATGAACTATCATACAGCCTTTCCATGGAGGCTCTTTCTAAGTTCCGATAAGATTAGGGGATGATGATAGTGAATATCATGAGTTGGAGTTAAACTTAATTAACCAAATTATGGTGTCCATGGGAATTATTTCCCTTTCAAGAAGCATAAACCAACCAACAAAAAAATATTTGAATTGTGATTTGGCTTCGAAAATATTTCATATATTTGATTCAAATTTGCTTCAAATAAAAAAGTGGACCTTACACATACCTGGTTTGTAAGTTATATAACAAACCAGGATGGCAAATGTTTAAAAATGAGGTGGCCCAATGGCTAGATAATTTTATAATAAAGGAAAGTGATAAAACTAAAGAAAAAGGAAAAATAAACTATTAAGAGTAAATTTGATGAAGAAAGCCCACCTAGGGAAAGAAGAAAAATGCGGGAAGAGTCCAATACACAAAGGTGACATCTTCTTCCTTTCTTCTGTCTTCTATAGTAGAAGTAGTCACACACACATTTTAACACAAATATCATATTATTTCGGCAACAAAAAGGCAACAATGCCGAAATATTATGATATTTGTGTTAAAATGTGTGTGTGACTACTTCTACTATAGAAGACAGAAGAAAGGAAGATGTCACCTTTGTGCATTGGACTCTTCCCGCATTTTTCCTCTTTCCCTAGGTGGGCTTTCTTCATCAAATTTACTCTTAATAGTTTATTTTTCCTTTTTCTATAGTTTTATCACTTTCCTTTATTATAAAACCAGGATGGCAATAATTTATCATGAATTACAGTAGGTATTTGAGCTTTCTATAATATTTGGGGTGAGGCTTTGTAAATGTCTAAGAGAGGAATTATTCTGAAGTGAAGTCAAGGCAAGGCTGGTAATTGTTTCAAAGCTAAGTCAAAGTTTAGTAAGAGTGTGTGTATGTGTGTGTGTGTATATATATATATTATATATATCGTCACCTGAGAAAAAATAAATATATATGCACACACACACACACACACACACACACTCTTACTAAACTAATATAAATATTAATAACGATACCTTCACAAGCATCCATTCAAAGTATTTCCCACAAGTGTTTAAACAGGGGTCAAACTTATATCAGAAAGGTTTCATACTTCACAATGTGCTTATTCTTTTTCAAAGACCATTAGCTGCAAAGTGAAAACAATTTTAGTTATAAAAAATATTATTCTCTAGTTAAATGATTTTTATAATTGAAATATCTGTATTACCTGAAATCTTGGTATAAAATAATGTATGCTTATTTCATTTTTATTAAAAAAATATGTTAATAATTTTAAAGTTTCAGTGTATACATATTACATACAGTAATAACTAAAAATACTCTACACTTAGTAATACTTAGTAATTCAAACACAATAAATACATACAAAACGTTAAAATATAACTATTAAGTAGTAAATAAATAAAATATCATAAAAAATTAAGTAAAAGTCATAAAAAAATTAAAATAGGCAAGTTTGAATATATAAATATTCATATTACTAAATAATACAGTGTAATCGCAAAAATTAAAAAATTAAATCTCTGCCCTCTACTAAGCTCCACCTTTGTTCTTTGGAAATAATTTAACTGGCTATTTTTGTATCTATTTGTAAATCTGAACCACCCTTATGACACTCTCTCAAAACCCTAAATTAAAGTTGATCAGACTTTGGAGACTTTTAGTTGCACTCTTTGCCGCTATGTGTGTTAGTGTTGTGATCGTTGCAGATAGTTGTGACGTTTTATAACAACAGCTGTTCAGATTTACAATATTTTATCTCTGCACAACGGATTTACTTGTCAAAAAATAAATATAAGTTTCCAGAATGTTTTAAAACTGACGTGTCAATGCTTATACACACTCAGATTTAAAGAGAAGTGATTGTGAAAAAAAAGAAAAAAAATACAAGAAAGATTTATAGTTAAGAGAACTTTAGAAAAAAAATTTATCTAATGATGTATTTTGTGAAAACCATTTTTGGCCAAAATATATTTTACGAGAGTGGATTGTAACAGATGGTGATGAAAGAATTTTGCAAAAGGGAAGTGTGCAATTTTTTTTTTATAATTTATGATTAGTTTTTCTCTTAATTATTTCCACATTGGTTGATCAATGTTTGCAATAAAAAATCTGATAGATCAGTTAACACCACTCCTATGTCGTTGACTACTTGTATGTTTATTTATAGCAGTGTTTATATACCAAAATAAAAAAGTTTATTTTTTAATTGGGAGTGGTGCTCTATAACTGATACAGATAAAACACTCTATTTTTTAAAAACAGCAAATCTTTAAGAAATTGCTATTACCATTTATAATTACAAGTAAACGTCAAATCAAATGATACTATAACTATATTTAGGCCTATTTAATATAATTTGATTTTGTAATATTCAAACATTTCATTAGAACCAAAATTCAGATGAAGGGCCTAAACGACATAGTTGTTTATTTGAACACTTTTGTTCGAAATTTGAATTTATTTGCACATGAAATGCTAGAAAGGTTAAGTAAGAAGGGGACGATGCTCAAAAACTTTGCCAATACATATTTCCCTTTTTGTTGTTAGATATTAAAAAGTTGTTAATTTTTTGTATCAATACATTCATTAAGATATGGAGAATCGATATAAACAAAAATTAAATTATTTACATAAGAAAGTATTTGACAATATAACATTAAAAACGTAACATTATTAGTTTAGGTTTTTTTTAATGGCACTTGCCACAAAAGTATTAAATTATTCATAGCAGACTTAAACTGCTCATATCCTAACATGTTAAACTTCCTTAATATGACTACACTATAGCTTGGTAGTAACAATCGATATGTTGCTGCAAGTAATATTACTACAGTAATTTAATTAAATGATATTTAGGAATGATAGGTACTATCAATAATTGTCTTGGCGCTTAAGTCAAATATAGTATTTGAAAAATGTCTACTTGAAGGCTGGAAAGAAACCTGGGATCGTTGTAAATATGGTAGTACCAAAGTACTATGCTTAAATCTAATTTTTTAAATAATAAAACTATATTGAAACTTTATAGAATTTATGCAAGAACGAAATGATTAAAAAGGTGTGAGGTATTGATTTTCTTCGGTATTGAGCCTTCTGCAAGAATGTAGCCTCTAAGATAGCTAATTAACACCACTCACACTTTCAAATGTAAATTAATATATTTTTTAAATCCACTCAAAAATCACACTTCTCATTCACTCTTCACCTTTGCTTATATCATTCTTGCATTCTGCCATATCCCTTTATTAAGGAAAGACTCTAATTTTGGTATTCAGACAAATGACCCTAAATTCTACTCATCAGGATTAAATCAAAATTCCCCTAAGAATGTTATTAGATAAATGGTAAGACTGATTAATGCCTTAGTGCTCTCATACATCAACACTTTTTTAAATAATAATTTATAGTTATGTTTATATGATCAAATTTTACCAAACAGATAATTAGCATGTGATTTATAGCACAGTATTTCAAATTTAAATTATCTTACATCAATGAGCAAATGATTAATTGTAATTTGTATGCTATCATTTGTTGTAAGCTATTTTTTTATTCACTAGTTATCACATATGATATAAAATAATTACTGTCTAGCAGTAAAATGGAAGATTGGAGGTTCAAACTACTCTTCAAAATTTAAATTGTCCACACGCTACTCCGCAACGACACTAACGCCATTTGACTTCAATGTCTGATCACTAAAACTAAAGAGTAGCCAGACCCGTATATCTTAGACTCTGATCTGAACTTTATTTAAAAACAAATATCAAATATAATCCCCACCTCTTAAATCAATGTACCATAATTCATTAAATGTTCAAACAATGCTGCTATTTTTGTACCGATTTAAGAAATGTTGTAAATATATCCAAATTGTGACAAATTCCAGTAACAGTAAAGTGATACAACTGAGTGAAAGCTTTGCTTATTTCGATGAGTTTTTACAAAAATGTATGAACATAATGAAAGTTTTCAATAGCAAATGGTATAAGGTTGGTTCTCTTATTTTTACAAAGAATTTTAGGAGCTCATGGACTCTAAAATTATAAATCCCAATGCTTAGAAATCACAACAAAAAATTTAAAAAAACAACTTAAAAAGAAAATTATTGAACTTTTCATAAAGTATATTAAAAAACACACGTGACATGACTTTACTTGCCATTAAAATATTAAAGTTTGGATACCTAAGATCACCAATAAAAATAAAATATTTTTACATTTAAATAACTACCTAGTAAAGATAGCTTATGGCAAATTCGTGTAGTGTACATATTAAAACAATTTACACTTGAATGTTAAGGCAATAGCACAATGTGGCAAAGTACTTAAACGATGTGTGATAATTTGGCTAGATGAATTTAATTTAGATCTATTAAAAAAACTTTTGTTGTGAATTACAGGGAAGAATTGAAATTTTCATTTCATAGTAAAAGTTAGTGTTAATGACACATAAGAACCAGTTAGTTTTGGGCATCGAGTTTATAATTATGTTTATGAATAATCAGACTAATGTTTTGAGAAGTGTGGAAAGGTTACATGTAGTCTATTACCAACTTGCGAGTGGTAACCTCGGCACCTTATGACAAGTGAAGCTCCTGATGTCAGTAATCATTTATGTCATCATCACTTGCTTCCCCACCAAGACGTACAGGAACTCGAGATAGTAGAGTGGAACAACTTGAAGTACGGAGTCTACGAAATAAAATAAATAGTGTAGGATGTAAAATACTCTGGTTTATTGTAAATATAAGAGTCAACTTAATCAGGAAATACTGGAAACACTAGATCACCTTGTCAAAAACCATTCTTAAAACACTAGTCCACCTCGACTAGTACAACCCTGGTAATACTAGCATATCATTGATAGTGTAACCCTTGGAATAATAACACATCTTGGATAGTGTAACCCTTGGAATACTAGCATATCTTGGACAGTGTAACCCTTGGAATACTAGCACATCTTGGATAGTGTAACTCTTGGAATACTAGCACATCTTGGATAGTGTAACCCTTGGAATACTAACATAGTTTGGCTAGTGTAACCCTTGGAATACTAGCACATCTTGGATATTGTAACCCTTGGAATACTAGCATATCTTGGATAGTGTAACCCAGGTAATACTAGCATATCATTGATAGTGTAACCCTTGGAATACTAACATAGTTTGGCTAGTGTAACCCTTGGAATACTAGCACATCTTGGATAGTGTAACCCAGGTAATACTAGCATATCATTGATAGTGTAACCCTTGGAATACTAACATAGTTTGGCTAGTGCTTTTGGTTTCCTCTTTTAGGAAGGTGTGTTGAGCATCTCATACTCCCCCTGATGAGTTACAATAGAGTTAAGTTTAGGTCAGGGAATGGGCAGTAACTATCTATTTTCTGGAAGAGGCAGGCATTACCTCTTCCCAATGGCATTGGTAAAGTGTGTTATCTTGGAGGCCCATATTATTATCATTGTTAAAACTTTTTTTTTAAACAAATATAATATTACGTGGTAGATGTGGATATTTTATATTTTCTTCTTATAGTAATCTCAATATTCTTGAAAATTTGTCATAGTCCTCCAGGAATATGATGAGAATCTCAGTCAAGTGTATTGAGGTTTTTTTTCCTAAATGGTTTACTGCTCTCTCACCATGCAAATGTGAATACATTTCATCTAAATACAACATTCCTCATCCCTAGCACATTAATGTAATTAGTACATAATTGTATAACACAAATAGGTAGTAAGATGTGGAGCTAAAAAAAAGTAGGTGTCAACTTGTAATAATATAATGCTGTACTTGAGGCGTACTAATTAAGTCTGACTAGAAAACTGGACCTAAGTCCTGAAATTTGGACAGCAATTTGTAATATTTTTAAAGTTGTCACACTAACTGTTTTTAGGGGTGTGCTAAGGTCACTTTTTAAATGTGAAGATTAAAATATGCGAAAATAGGATTTTTGTTGAAAGACTTCTGTATTAAAAATGCACTTTTAGATTTGTTATAGATAATTCAAAAAAGATAGAATATCAAGGACTCAACATTGGCAGTAGGCAAGGACCATATCACAACTACAAGATTTGTATATGATATTATACCACAGTGCTACAACTTGGGGGGGTATTTTTATTTTTACAAAATAATGTTGGTGATATTGACTACAAGATATTTTTGTTCTTACTAGCATTTTATTTATGCTTACGTTATGGCTGTTGTTATTTAATTACTATTCCGTGTTACTGTTTAGTAGGGGTCCTAAAATTACTATCTCTTTAAATATGTATGTTTCTAACCACCTTTCCTGTACCTTCTTCCAAATATAATACAATCACCTCATAAAGCAATAAGATAAAGATACATCTCTTGAAATATGTAATATTTAGTGAGATATATCAAATCAGTTAAGATTTTATCTAAGTTTTATCCTTCCTTCCAAATTGGTTGAAGGTACGAAGGTTATTGTAGGTATCAAAGTCAAAGCGAAGGAGATTTAACCTTCAACTTCAACTCTTCGAAGCTTCACATGTGCCTACTGTATTTTCTCAAATCAATTCTAGATTTTGAACATTTCTATTCTTGATTCTGCTTTCTCAACATTTACAATTTCTATCCTTTTCAACTCATTCACACTTCAAAACTAAAATGTGTTCTTTATTTATATAGCACTCCCTTTAGGTGGTTACATGGTCTAAGGTATCACTCTCACGACAGACTGGACTGCAGATGATGTGTAGATCAGGGTTCGAGTATTGATATGATGTATTGAGGGTTGTTTTTATTAGAAGACTGCAAGCTCAAGTCTTTTAAGCCAAGTTAATCTCGAGCTTGGGTTGAATAAATAAATAATTTTAAAAGTTAGTTATAATAGTTGAAAACAAATATGTATTAATATTATTTTAATTCTTTTGAATGGAATAAGAGACAGATATTTGAAATAAAATAGGTTTTAAAATTGTTTTTAAATAGTTATAAAAATCAAGCCATGTAATTAACTTTTAAATATACTGTATTATATTTGTATAAAGGTACAGTAAGGTGGATAGAAACATATAAAAGGAACAAACACAATATGGCTTTTACAATGAAAAGAAGAACACATTTCATATTTTACAATGCTGCCGTTGGACTAAGAGGTAATGGCTGCCTCTTGGATAAAAAAGATTGTTACTGTCCAATCTCCCTACCTAGGTTTCACTCTATCGGAAGTCATCAGGAGGGTGTGTGAAACATACAACGCAAATTCCTAATATACCTCTACTAATTATGCTTATGATTTAGGGACAAGGAAGGTCAAATTTAAAGGAGGTATATACTCAAATTTATGTGGAGGGAGAGTGGAAAACTATTAACAAAAAGTCACTCACATTAAGCCCAAATGAGATTAGAAATTATGTCATCAGCAGTCCAGTCTATTACGAAAGTGACGCCTTAATCGGCTCGACCACCAAAGCGGATAGTATCCTTGGATATTTATAATGAGTCTGTTGTAGTATGTGCTTAAAACTAGGAGTTTCTCAAACATCCATATAAAATGTATAATAACTACCTGATTTATGTGAATCTCATATTAAAATGTAACACCTAGATATGATTTAAATATGTATCACACACTTTGCATTACAAAACATGTAGATTTTATTACTATGGAAGAATAATAATAATAAAAAATAACCAGCAAGAAGTAAAAAAACTTTAGATCTATAATGTTCATCTTTGATATCTATATCAAATGTACACAAAGCTAAATAATGTTAGTAGAACTTACAGACTAAATGGAATATTTGATGTTAGTGACCATCACCAAGACTCAAGAAGAAGTTGTAATATCAACATCCAACATTTGACTGCCAACACAACAAAAATAATGTCAATTAGAGTACAAAAGAATAAAACACTTTAGTTCTTAGATAAATCTGACGCCTTTGCTCAATTGGTAGCGTGTCTGTATACAAATATAATGGTCCGGGTTCAATTCCTGGTATGGCTGAAGAATTTATAATGGGTGAAATGTGGGTTTATCCTTTCACAGTGATGAATTAACGGCCAAGGACTGGATGTTGTGTCTGTTATAATCTCAAGTTCTATTATAAGGCATGTGAAGCCAAGATAGGCTTAGCAAGCTGGTAGTGGAAAATATATGACTTGAATAAAAAATTGACCCAGACCACAGGTTGGAAACAATAATGGGTGTAAAAAAGTTATTAAATGCAGATTCCTAAATTTTTCAATTTGTTGGAGTGTGCAAACTTTTGAAAATTGATTAATTTCCAAATTGTTCATATTCAAAATCTCAATGTCGAGTTATGAATATACTTATTATTTTTACATAAAAAAAAGGTTAAGCTTGTTGATTCAAATACTCTATAACGTTCTAATTTTTTAGGTTCATTACATAAGATTTTTGTTGGAGTTGGGAGTATGGGGGTTTCAGTATGTTCTTACAAAGGGAAAGGATCCATAATACATAAGGTTTCTATCAATTTTCATAGTAAGATAAAATCTAAGAAGAAAAATATATTTTTTTTCAACCTAAAATAAATACATTAATTATAAAATCACCCTTATATTTTATATGTTTATGATGTGTTATACCTAATTTTATCGCATCTCACTCGCTTTTTAAAAAATCCCTATGTCTAAAAATAACCAAATGATTAAAAACATGACTAAGATAGAGGAGATGAGGGAGGGGGTGAAAGAATATATTATGATCCCTTGTAGGACTACATGGGGATTGGGGAAGTCAAAAATCATGAAAAAGAAAAAATCTAATATAATTTAAGGACGGCCCAAATGAAATGTAAACTAAAAATTAAAAGCTTAGTTATTTTGCCCTTCCCTTACCGGGTCTGAAGATGTTCTAATTGAACCTGCAAACTTTCCACTTGCTCTTGAAGTTCATCATTGGAACGTTGTAGTTTTCTGGAACATGGACATTGAATATAAGAAGCTAGAAAAGTGGAAGCCATGGAAATAAAGTTTGTGAAGATAAAGTTTGCTGTCATGAAAAGAAACAAGATATCCGGAAAGAGTGGGAGTAGAGGGTGTACATGATGTAGTAGAGAAAGCGAGACTAAGATGGTATGAGCATGTAATGAGAATGGAAAAGGAGAGGAGGCCATTTTTTTTTATGGAAATGAAGTATCTAGGAAAAAGGTCACAAGGAAGGTCAAGAAATAGATGAGAGGAACAGGTAGCAGAAAGTGTTGAAGTGAGAGGAGATGAATGGAAGAAATTAGAGGAGGAATGATGGTAAATGGATAGAGGAAGATAGAGGCATTTTACTAAACTGACCCGGCCAAAGGCTAGAAACGATGATGATGATGATGATTTTTATGAACATGAAATTATTATTGTAAGGTTATGATCAAAATTCCTCTGTTCATATGTAAAGGAAAGTTAATATAGTGTTTAAACATTTTTTGTAATGAGATCACTTAAAATTATCACACTAATTTGTTGGCTGTATTTTTTATCCAGGGAGGGGGGAGTAAGAAAGGTGGGGGCAGGATGTGCAAAGCACCGAAAACTTACTCATCTTAAAAAAAAGTATCTACTTTGCTCTGAAAAAAAAAAAATTCCAGCTATGACCACTAAAAAGCTTTTCCAATAAAACTATTAATAGCTAAAATAAATCATTGACATTCTGATATGTTTTATACACTCCATCTGACCTTAAAGGAAGCATCTCACCTTGACAGATTACACTATGACCCTATCTTATAAGCTATACGATAGTAGAATAATAAAAGATTAGGGTATTTTACAAATTATATCTTTCATTTGATGAATTTTTTTAACACCACATTTTATTACCCAATCGGGTTATACACTTATGTACTAATTATGCTTATAAGTTATGAATAAATAAAGTTGAATTTAAAGGAAATGCACCCACATTTTGGAGTCGAAACCCATTTAGGAAAAACCACCCCTCAGTACACTCGACTGTGATCGAGCCATAATCTCCCTGTCTTCGGCAGTCTATTCTATTGTGAGACTGACACCTTAGACCTTGTGTCCTCCGAAGCAGGTCTCTGATGGGGTTTTTTTTATCCCCGTGTTTTACTACTAGTTTGAGTTGAATTTGATGTGATAATATAGATTCATCAGCTTGTAATAAAAAAAACTACAAACAATATATAACTGATTTCAGTGACTAAGGTTGTTACCACCCCTCTGCTCCTTATTTATCTATGTAACGCTCTTAAATTCAGAAAAGCAGTCGGTCATGCTCTACCCCTCTCTCCCCCTTCAATGTTCACAATCTCTGGGTAAACATTCCCCTCCCTTGCTTCGTGGCCGCTTGGTGACAAGCCGAGCGCTCCCGAACCACCTCTCTGGGGGGGATAAAAGGA
>CABFVX010004296.1:49143-68370 GCA_902151425.1 Timema shepardi | reverse complement strand
CACATTTATTTAAAGTCATTTGGCCTAAAAGTCAGTTGGCCTAAAAGTCATTTGGCCTAAAAGTCAGTTGGCCTAAAGTCATTTGGTCTAAAATGTATTTCGAATACAAAAATTGATTTAGTTAAGTTCGACAAAAGTCATTTGGCCTAAAAGTCATTTGGCCAAAAGTCAGTTAGCCAAAAGTCAGTTAGCCTAAAGTCATTTGGCCTAAACTTTAGGCCAAATGACTTTTAGGCTAAATGACAGGTACTCCATCGTATTTGTGTTTGTGTGTATTAAAAAATAATAATTGTAGAATAACGTTAGCCGTATTATTTATCAGGAGATGTTTTTGTATATGAATCTTTAAATGTATACAAGTGACTGTTGACCAAAAAAACCTTTGTTTAAAATAATTGTATTTTACAATAAAATTTGAGAAACTCTTCTAGCTTTATTATATGTTGTACCTGTTCCCCTTTCTCTTGTCCATTATTAATCCAGACACTAATGGCCAGTAGGGCTTGGAGTTCAAGGTACGTGATCTAACTTATTTTAAATATGTGTTGAAATATCCCATTATCCTACTAATAAACAATTGATAAAATGTGCAAAAGTGTTTTCAACCTTTTTCTTATTTCATAGAAAATTTTAAGTTTAACATCTCAGCGCATTCAGTAGTGCATTTACTTACTAAACAAATGATCCTGAGTTGAATTCACAGTATGACCAAAAAAATGTATCATTTTCAAAACTGGGGTTCCACCTTTCACAATGATGGATCTATTGTTGTGGTACTAGATATTGGGCTAAGTATAGAATTATGTTGGTTTGTTAGTTGTGTGCTGTTATAATATGTTGGTTCCAAAAGTGCACACTGAATGCCCCAAATTATTATTATAATAATTCATTTGAAAATTTTCAATCCAATAATACTACACCTTTTATCCCTCTCAATGCAATCATTTTTATTTGAAGACCAGGATTTCCAATCTTTTAAAACCATTTTGATCATATTTTGTGCTTAAAAACTAACAAACAGCCATATTGTTCCATTTTAGCAACACTATAGTCTTTAAATATACTGATTCATTTTCATTTAATTCTTAGAAAAAATGTTATTTTAGTGATAGTATAATGAAAATTGAATCAATATGCATATTAATTTATTTAAACATTATAATTAATTATGTAACTTAATGGAGAATGCGTTCTAAGACTGGGGAAACAGAGTTTTTCTGGATTAAAAAAAATCCTTTTTATTTTTATGGGTTCACATTACAGTCTTGATGATGTTTACATTTTGCTTTGACTCTGCCTGGGTTTATTTGGAATATTTTTTTTCGTATATAAGGGGTAAATTGCATTTATTTTTCAAAGTATACATATATTTTGAAATTACGGTTTTATCTAGGTAACTCTTACTCCAAAATTTTAGAAATTTTAATCTCTTTTGAGTGGTAGCTTCGAAACTATGCATGATGTTGTTCCAAGCTGGCATTGGATCATACATCAAATTTCTCAGTTATATAGGCTTAAATATTTACCAAATGGAAAGCCACAGTTAAATTTTCTTAGTAAGAGTATGATATAAGATTCATGTACCTTTAATATATATTATCAATGCTTATTATAATAATAAAATATTATTTTTTGCTTCACAAAAATTAGTATTTTCTAATTCTACTATTCATTGTGTACGATCTTCTGATAAGAGTCAGCCCATTTTTTAATATACTTTGTAAATCCACCCACTTATTATAAATGTATCCTATAATGTACTATCCTCCAATTAACTAGGGCTTGTGTCTAGTTAAAAATTTTTAGGAACAATCTAGTGTTTGTTAACTTGTTTGAGTCTGATCTATACTAGAGGGTACAATTGAAGCAGAAAAAACAACTAAAAACAAAGCGGATATGGTAAATTTTGCTACAGACAATGAAAATTTGTATAAGTCTTTTATAATTTCATTTGGGGAAAGAATATTTTGTCAATTCCTTTTTAATATATTTGATTTACCACAAGAATATAGCTCGGCGTCTCAAATGTTTTGGGTCAGAGCCTTATTATTTCACTTTTGTTTAGAACATTCCAGATTCCCCGACACATTAGTTGTAAACTGACATTAAAATTTATTTTTAATCTTATGATAATGGAAATTTTCTGAACCACATAATCATTTTAGCATGACTTACAAACTAACTTAATTATAGAACAAACCAAAAAACCTCTAGTTTCCAGACCATCAAGTTGTCATTGTGAAAGAGGACGCCCCAGTTTCACTAATGATATATTTTTTGGCCATGCAGGGAATCTAACCTAGAACCACTATCTCAAACAGTATCATTTAATCTTATATTAAATAATAAAAGTATTTAAATCAAAACTATTCATGATGATGGTATTTATTATACCGTAACATGTTACAAGTCATTTAGGTGGTCCTCAAAAACCACCTTGAATACAAAGGAGTAAGTGAGCCAATTCATTTTCAGATTACTTCAAATACTATAATATATCATAATATAACTTTAACTTATTCTGGGATTCAAATAATTTTCTTGTTAATTTAAAAATATCAACTCGCTGCTTGTTAATTTGACTTTACTTTTAACTTATTTTACACTGTGTAAGAAACTTTTCAATCTACAAACCCTTTTTTGGAACTAATACTTGTTTTTTACTTGTGTTGTCAAAGTATTATTTGTTCTTCACATTTGATTATATCTTTTGAAGATTTTAAGTTTTCCACTCTACTCAATAAATTTTAGTTTATTTTCAAATGCATTATTCTCATTTTTATATTGATTGATAAATAAATATTTCGTAAATTATATCTGCCATACAAAAATCTTCTTTGCATAACTTAATATTCAATCTTCATATATTCATGTACTGTAACCGTGTATTTTTATTCTTAGGCCTACATTTTATTTTAACTGTCTAATATTATAATTGATTGAGGATTAAATATTTCATCTTTTCCAAACAATATTTCATTTTCTAACTTAATTTTCCAACACGATTTTATATTTTGAAATTACATTTGTATATTTTTATAATCTGTTTCATATTTTTTATGTTTCATGTCTTATTTTCTAATTACAAAATTGTTTAACATCTTTAGAACATATACACGATCAGATTATTCTTTTTCCTTTTAACTCTGTAACCCAATAAAGCATAACTTATTTTTTCTAAAGTGTTATTGAAATATCTCCCAAATTTATACCTGCCCATGTTTTCAAGTAACTGCATGCTCTTTTGCTTTCCTATCGTTTTTGAAATTTTCCTTAGTAATGATGAAATATTTTAAAACATTCCATTTATCAGTAGCAAACATGTTTGAAACACATTGGTTGCCACAAATATACATGAAATGTTTCAATAAAGCTTGGTTGGTTGTTTTAATAGAAGGAAGGTCCCTCATGTAAGAAAAAGATCTACTTCCAACAAGAGAAGCCAGCTGATTGCAGAGGTTTCTAATACTAAAAAATGCAGGTCAGTACTAACTTTAAATATTGATGTTTCCAACATCAAAACTAAGCTACATTACAAACACTCTGTATTTACATGTTGGTCACATTAGGTTGGAACGACTTTTATAATGGTTTTAAAGAATAGTTTTTATTTTGATACATTTCAAGTAAGAGCAGAACCAGGGCCTTTTGTCAAGGGAGGGATTGTTTTTCATAAATCTCCCAACTAAAAACATATTAATTTTAACTAATAATCATTATAATAATAAAAAAGGACTTGTAAGGAAAAATGCATTTCTGATTATGGCACCAAATTTGTAATTTTAACACACAAAAGTTGCAATCATGATAATAGTAATAATTATGTACATCAGCCTAAAATCTTTTAGTGTTAATAAAATTAAATTAAAAGAATAAATGTGTATTTCAACACAAAAAATTAGCTATCAAACTAAACTTAATACTTAAATTACTGGGATTTTTTTTAAATTTCTAAGGTTGAGCTTGACTGCTGAGGATGGTGAGATCGAGGTTCGAATCTCGGTCGGGCGAACTGTGGGTGGTATTCCCTAAATGGTTTTCCACGCAAATGTGGGTTCACTTCCTCTAATTCAACCTTCCCAATTCCTAATCCATTAGCGTGATTAGTACTTAAAGCGTATAACCCGAACGGGTAGAAAGACGCGGTGCTAAATATTATTAATAATTTTTAAGCTACTTGCTTTTCTGTACATTATAGCTAAGTTGAAAGAGTTATTGAGTAGGTCATGTAGATAGGGTGGGAGATACAGTAGTCAGTCATTCTTTAGAACATTGAGGTATTGGTTCCAATATATTTGATTATTTCCCATGTGGGGATCACCCCACCACCATCACTACTACAGTTAATTATAAAGGCTATGAGCCTTGTTTTTTGGTTTTGTGCGACTACAGTCCAAGAAAATATGGAAAACCTAGATTGTAAGGAAAGTGAGGGATTTCAGGAAAAACTGGGTAAATGATAGATTTGACTGTCGAAGGCTTTTTTTATTTTATACATTGTAATCAAAGACCATAATATCTTAAATATAGTTTAAACATTTAAAACACGACAAATTCACTGCATTCTTATTCTCTGGAACCTTCAGTTCTATTATCATGTGTTCAGACCATTAGGTCTAATGTTTAGCTTTGAATGTATTCCAAAATTATATTTACTTAAAAAGTATTTTGATTTTTTGAACATCCTTAGCAATCTAGAAATGTTTTGAAGTCTTTATAAAAATTCCTATATATTTGCATTAATTATTTCAAAAGTTGGAATTGTATTTTAGTTTACCAATAGCGGGTGTGGTCAGTCCATGTAAACATTGAAAGCACTGCTTGCCTACTTTAAGCCAAATAAAACTTTATTTTATGTTAATTCCTTTAAGGAAAACTTCTTTCGGTTATCGGGGTATATTTGGAAAAAGTTTGATAGAAAACAAAATAGAACAAACACAATATGGCTTTTACAATGAAAAGGAAACAATTCACACTTTAATTGCTGCTATTGGACAAATAGTGAATGTCCGCCTCTTGAAGAAAATAGATTGTTACTACCCAATCCCCTGATCTAGGTTTCATTCTCTCAGAGCTCATATAGAGGAATTGTGAAACATGCAATGAAATTTACTAAATGAGGAATCCAAAAAACACAAATTGGTAAAGAATGATAGGACACTTAGACAGGAACATGTTATAGAAACAAATAACATAAAGGACAAACACAGGAAATGGACATTGGATATATATCTTTAAGGAAAACCTCTTTTTGCTTTTTAAAGTATTTTGTCATACATATTTGGAGGAAGGAAAGTTGGATTAAAAACGTGAATGACCACAATGAAAAGAAGAACACAGTTCACACTTTACATTGTTTTCCATCCATCTTTCCTGTGCCTTCTTCTAAATATTTGTATGCAACAATACACCTCAAAAAACGAAAAGAGGTTTTCCTTAAAGAAATATACTTGTATAATATATTTTATAATTGTGGTCATATATTTGAACTTTGTATTTATCAATTTTGACTAGGTCTGTCCCCGCCATAAGAACCTACTAAAATCCAACTCTCTTCAAACTTGCTTCTAAAGCATTTGAATTGCATGGGAGGGAAAGATTAAGGTGCGTGCCTGTCCATAGATAAACAAATAAACAACATTTAAACTTACTCTCGTAGAGTATTTTGGTCGATGAAATATTATAATAGTATGTAAGAGATCTACCGAGTGCTATTGGTCATTGTTGTCACATGGGCAGTGTCAGTGTTGTGTTCAGGACTGTTCTGACGTTTCTTAATTCAAATTATTCAAGTTTAAAAAAAATATTTTAACTGTCGCCTACTCCCCCTCCTTGGGTCGGATCTGTCAGGATAGCTTGTAGGAAAGGGTAGGGTTGGTGACAAGGTAGTTGGTTGGGTTCAAAATAATACTGGAGGTTTAGTTTTTTGGGTTTATTAGTAGCACTAAGGGGTGTTAATACAAAAGGTGATGTTAAAAGGTGTTATAAAGAAATATAAGAACTTCTACGTATGCACTCGTGAGATAACTGGCTTAGTCAGGAATACTTTAACTGTTGGCTCTACTGACACTTCTTGCGACCCCCTACAGACCCAAACCCGGTATTTTGGGCATGGCAGTTGTCCTCTTAGTACAAGTACCGATGTTCTAATCCATAAGGTTTGAAGACGAGCAGAGTAACTGCCTCTGAAAAATATATTAATGTGTCGGCCCTAATAGCCATTATGCAGAAGCTCTTATAGCCCAATCCGGCCCAGTTACTGCACAACTGAGACAAGACTGTTGTGAGTAGTCAGCATTCTTTCTTAAAGTTTACAAATTCATTAAGAGTTTGCTTGGTCAGTTCTTTCAGTCGCGTAGATTCAACAAAGTTATGCAAATTAAAATAAACGTACCAATCTAGCTCAGGGTTGTGACATAAGCATAATTTTATATATTTACATGATAATTAAATACAATATATACAAATAAAATTATTTAAAGCCCAAAGAGTAAAACAATCCTTGGAACATTTTTACTCCCAACCGCACGTCCAAATCTGTTATCCCAGCTCCCAAGGCCACCAACAGCCACTAACCAATATTATAGTACACAGTTGTTCCAAGTTTATCATGAAAATAAAAGTTTGAAGTTATTAGTGAGAGAAAAACATCTCATTCAAGTCTTGTCATTCTTATGAATGATATAACTTGACTCATTTATATATACTTTTCATTAAATTCAAACTAAATTACTATTAGACCACCCAAGAAAGTGCTCCTTGCAAGTTATAATGTGAAACACCATTGTCGAAATTGTAACTTAATATATGAAAAGTTGATCTTGGTTTGTAAATTATATTATGAAAACATTTCTAACAACTTTATATGACTTTCAAAAAGATTACTAAATTTTGGTTGCTACTTATTAGTTCATTCTTTTAAACCGTTGATAGTGAAACTGAAAATATTTTGTTACCTTTATGTGGATATATTTAAACATTTTTTTCTTTCAGTTTTCTCTTAAAATATTTAATTTAATTTTTGTGACTTGCTTAGATTACCTATAAAGTTATAAAAATATATTTTATCAAATTAATTATTAATATGCTCTGCCATTCCTGTCACTGAAACCGTCAAACTAAAGGTCTCTAAAACGATCTTTGTGCCTGTAAAAATAATTGGCTACTTGTACTTAGGTTCTTTCCACAGACCCGTTTTGAAGAGATATAGTTCTGGTGTTAAAGTTTGCTGTTATTCTTAGGGTTTTAAGTAAAATACTGCTCTCTTCAACCGTTCAAAGATCCTTGTTTTTCCAATGAATTATAAAAATGGGTCCCTTAAACTACATTTGTTGACTATCAGTTGTGTATATTTTGGATGCAGGCTACAAGTCAAGGTGACACCTCATCGACCTGCACCAAGAAGGTATCCCAAGAAACGACTGCACTCTCCCTTACCCGCGGAGATGGTTGTCCCTCTATCCCTTCTCGCCATCTCTACTAATGAGGGCGGTTCTGGGACCAATAGCTCAGAACTGCAGGGTCAGGGCTCACACTGGGTAATGGAGGCACTCAATTCACTCCCAGAAGAGGTTGAAGATCCTAGCAGTCTAGAGGCATACTTGTAAACTTGACAGTCACTTCAAGAGTACAAGCTCTTTTAATTGGTTGAAAGAAAACCAGTCGAATTGGAAAAATAATAAAATTCAAATTATGATTGTCATATAAGTAACAAACCTATTCTCATTGCACCATACTTATAAAAATATACTTGATTGTGGGTCCCTTATCCCTACTTGTGGGTAAATTTAAGCATAGGTAAACCCCATTACATGGTGACATTTAAAAATAAACAAAACTTTCCGATTCATTGCACTATATACGCAAGCTACCTAAGAACCCTCCAAAATATGGATAGGCTTGACCCGAATAATGAGCACCATTCTGTTGATTCTCGCAATTATCACACACCAAAAGATAACATTATTACGAAATTGTCATCATTTTTATTACAATTTGGCACATATTCTGGCTATTACTGTCATACAGTAATGGCTCTTCGCGAAATTAACCATTGACTGACATTTAATTTTACAGTTACTCAACTCCTTATACTAGTCTTGGTTTTATAGATCAACACATGGCCGGTGCCTATCCTGACTGTCCTAAGTTCCAACTATTTCTTGTGCTTTTCTTGAGATGAACACTATATTCATTGCACACATCTTGCTTACCTACATAATGACAACACTGAATAAAATAAGATGTGTTTAATAGAAAATATGGTTTCAACTTTCGCAAGTTGACTTCTAGTAAATTTATAAATGTGAGTCTTAAAATGCACATTATTTACTGAACTAAACATACTAGAGGGACAAAACGATTTAAGGGTCAGAAAAGAATAAGCCATATTTAACTTGCACCTTAATACAAATAATATTTTAAACAACAATATGTTTTATTCCTGTTATGTTTAAGTAGGCCTATAGTAGGTAAATATTGATTGAGTTGTGTGTGTTATTGACAAAGAGGGAAAGTTGCTTCCAACATTGTTTTAGAAAATGCCAAAAATACTCTGCTTTTTGAGATATCGGCATTACAAGTTTTTATTGTTCCTTACTTTTTAAACATTGTTAGAGTGAATGTTTTAATATGCTAACAGTAACTTTATAATCCCAGAACTTTAACATAAAGAATAAAAGGTGATACTACAAATCAACACAACCTAAAACTATGTTTAAAAAACAAACCTTATATTACCTTTGATGAATGGTCTTAGCTATTAGGTAAATATGTCCTTGGCTATATTTGGCACATGTTAAAAGTGTACTAGAGTTTAAAATAACATTGTTTATTTGGGATTTTCAAATTTAATAATTTTGTTATTATGATATTGTTTTAATAGGATTAGTTTGTTGTGTTTTTTGACGAAGAAGAAGTTCTTGTAGTATTATTTTTAAATGGAAATTTAATTTTCATTGTATATACTGTATGTAGGCCTATGTAAATTGTAAAAACAATTGTTTCTCTTGTTTTGGGATTCTATGTGATATTTTATCATTTTATCATATGAAGTGTAGGTATTTTTTCATTATTAAGTACTATACTATTAAATCTTTTTAATATTTATTTTAGAGGGGCTTGGTCATTGGGTTTGTTTCAATGATAACGCCATCCTTTCAAAAGTGAATATACCTATAAAACCAACAGAATGGGGTTTTTTGTTGGTTTTTATTTTATACCTTTATGTTTTGCTATTTTCTTCTTTCTAAAAGTTTTTTCCCCTTAATTTATAAAAACTGTTGTCAAGTTGAACTAATTTGTCTTTTCTAAGTTTAGTTGCCATGAGAGGAAACATATGTAAACTAAGATGAATGACTCTTTGTTGTGTTTATTAATGTATTTCATTACAAAAGCTATTATTGTTTTCTTACATTTTAAAAATAATAATGATCCCAAAAGTGCCTTTTTTTGTCTACAATATTTCAATAAAGTAATTGTATGAACCTGGTGATTTACTTATTTTAATAATGTTACTAATACACTCTCAACACAATAAAAGAGTGTATAATCTGTGCTAGTAGTAAGATATGGTGCTAAAAAACACTTTCAAGAAAATGCAGTTTTTTTCAATTGAATTATTAGAATATTTTTTTACAGCCATTAGGTAATGTTTCCAGCCTGTGGCCTTGGTCAGTTTTTTATTCAAGCCATATATTTTCCACTATCGGCTGGCTAGGCCTGTTTTAGCTTCATATGACATAATATACCTTAAGAATAGGTCAGGTACAACATCCAGTCCCTGGCTGTTAATTCATCATTGTGAAAGGGTAAACCCACATTTCACCATGTGTGAATCAAACCTGGGACCTTTAGCTCAGTAGAGAGAGACGCTACCGACTGAGCTGGATTATTTAACATGCACATTCTATTTATGTAATGTATCAGCGCACAACAAACTAAATTAACTGGTATAAGAACATTGCCTTCTTGTTCTTAAAGGAATAAGTTTGTGCTATGTTATTTGTGACATCATAGGCCAAGAAAATAACAGGTTGCGGCTGACACACAATACCTTAATTTTGTATAAGCATGGATGGTATGACATTTAATCAATCAATAATATATATTTTTAATTTAATGTCTGTCAAGAAAAAGTGCATTCTAATTTCTAATTGAATGTATTAGTTGACCATGTGATAGCGGCTGGAGGTGATTTGGAGGCCTCCCTCTTAGTGTTTAGCTGTACTCAGATCTGGATTATCCTATGCACTTAATTAATTAGGGTATGCTGCAGGTAGCTCACTTAGGCACCAAGCATTTAATACTAGGCACGTGAAAATTATCTATTTTTTACTAGGCTTGGCCAAGATGAGTTAATTTAACTTGAATCTAAGCATGGAAGAATCACTGGATATCTCGGTGAGAGAATTGGCACGCTAAGCCAAAAGTCCTGGGTTTGATTCTCGGGTCTAGGTGTCATTTTTCAATGTATTTTAATATTATTCAGCTACAGCTGATTTCCATAATTATAATCATTCATTCCCCAAGCTTAGCCTTTCATATATAGTTAATTTTATAGTGTAGCTTTCTTCCATAATTTAGCTTAGCTTAAGAGATGGAATTATTTGTCTTAACAGCTAAATTTCTAATTTTCATTGATGGTCATGTGCTGTCTAAGATGTCTGAAGAGGTTTGAATCTCGGCCCAGTATTGTAAGTGGTTTAACACATTTTATTTTTCCTATCTCCTCACGATAAAATGGCTGCATTCTTTGATAACTCCTCATTCTTTCCCCATAAATTAAGCCATTAATTATTGCTTGTATTAAAATATATCAACTAAAACTATGTATAATTTGTTTATATAAATGCCATCCCTTTGATCTCTGGAAATTAATGTTGGGTCGAATCCACTATTTTACGAATTTTAATCTCCAATTTACCTTTGAAATACTAATTTTGGAAAAAGTTATGAACATGAAATATAAAATACAAATAGTAACTAAATGTTAACATTTTCTTATAATCCATTCATTCATACATTCAGTTAAGTGTTACATTACTGGTCTGGGGCCTGGTTGTTAAGTTCATCCTATAATTGGTTCTGGTAGTATTAAAGCTCTAAAATAAATTTAATTTGAAACATTGGGAAGGAAAAAAAGTATTTTTAAGGATTTGAGTCTCGAATAAGAAATTTTCTTGAATCCTCGAATCTCAAATATATCCATGGGCCTTCTGTGGATAAACTCACTGAAAGTGACTCCCGTTCAATCCCTGTATGGGATGCATTCTCTTTGGAATATTAAACAGTCGAATCATTGCGTAAAATGTTGATTTTCATTGCACTGTGAATAAATTAGGGGCTCTGGAAGCTTCTTGGAAGTGTAAGTGTATATAATATAAAAATCACTTTTTTTTCTCTCTTTTTTAGTACCATGCCTTACTACCCATTCGGGTTATATGCTTTTAATGTATGTTAGTTAAGAACATGGTAATAAGATGGGGGTTGAAAAAGTAAACATTTCTTTTTGCTATTAACATGGGAAAAAAAACTATCGATACTACAAATATTATTTTAAGGATGTTGATATATATTAACCCTCGAGTGGGTGTGCTGTAATATTTAACACAAGCAGGCGCGTGGGGTACTTTATACCCCACTTTATTTTTATGGTTCTATTGATACATGCATGAACGAAATAATTTGTTTTATTTTAATTAGAACCATTTAAGCTTATTATATACATATTGTGTTAATAACCAAACATATTGATAGATATTGGTATTTATATAGAAAAAACAAAAAATTCTTGATATTTAGCAAAATATTTTTATGAAAGTTACATACTAAGCCATTACTGTTTTTTGTAAATACTGCTTATTATTTTGCTAGCTTGGCTAGCTCTTAAAGATATAATGTGATTAAAAGTACAATAAGGTGACCTGGTGGTCTTAGGGGTAAGGTGTCAGACTTCCATGCTGGCGGCCGGGGTTCAATCCTCGGTCCCGGCACAGATTTATCTGATTACCAAACCCTTCCTTCGCCTCTGACAAGACATCTTGTGAATGTGAGGAATGCCAGGCCTCCACCCTGGTTCGGATTCCACGTTAAACTGTAGGTCCTTCATTTCATCTCACAATCACCCTACCTTTACACAATAGCGTAAGTGCGTATAACCCGAACGGGTAGTAAGACGTGGTGCTAATAATAATAATAATAATAATAATAATAACAAAAGTACAGTACAAATATAGTTATCAGAATCAGCTTCATTTATGTTGTTGTACTCATCACATGTGTACGTTATATAAACATGATTCTTACATGTAAATTGTTTGCATGTTTCACATTTTATTGTGGTGCCAACATCTGTTGATCGACCACATAACACACACCTTCCTAGTTTCTTTCTAGCTAACTTTTCACCATCATCTTCACGCTTCATACTACTAACATATTTTCTGAGAAAGGCTGATAATTCAATTGGGAGCGACTTGATTTTAGCTCTTTCTTCAAGGTGAGGCTTCATCATAGTCAAAGCTAGCTTTTTCAAAAATATTATTATGGCTGTAAAATTATGGGATGTTGAAGAGTATAAAAATTACGCATTGATGCCAGCTATATTTATCAATGAATGAAATACTCTCATAGGCCATCGCCTTGTAATACGTGCAACATCGTATACACTACACATTTGATCCACTGTATCTATTCCTCCCTTTGACTTATTGTAATCCATTATTATATCTGGTTTTTTGGTGTCATCATTGATAGTTGGTGAATCATGCATTGTAGATAATAAAATGACAGCCTTGTTTTTCTTGGGCACATAAGATGTGATCGTCAAGTTTTTCTGAAATACAAATATGGACGAACCCACTTCTCGATTTTTATTTGCCTGAAATTCATAGGGTACCAACACAAGTTATTTTCTTTTCCAAAAGAGATTTTGCCAAGAGATACCTGTTATACCAGATTTCGATTTCGATTTGATCCTTCAATATCTGAAACTAATCTATTCACAATGTCAATTGGCTTATTTGACAATAGATATGGGCCTTCTTCTTGCTTACCACGATACACTTCTAAATTATGAACAAAAAATGTATTTTAGTCACAAATTGCAAAAATTTTTATCCTGTTTTTTTTCAGGTTTATTCGGAATATATTGAACAAAACTGCAGCGCCCCTGAAACTCCTCCAGCTTCTCATCAATTGTGACATTAGTACCCATATTATACGTGTTCTTACAATCCAGTACAAATGCATTCAAAAATGATCTCACAGCAGCTAGCTTATCTATTTTTCTTCGGTCATTTTTTGTGTCCTTATTGTCAAATCGTAGAGAACAAAGCAAGAATAAAAATCGCTTGTAGCTCATACAAGCCCTTAGAATCAGTATTCCGGTCCCATCTGAAGCCCATAATTCTTTGACAATAGTCTGATGTCCCTTTTTGATTCAAATAAGGTAAAGACACCCCAATAATGCCATAATATCAACTCTTGACGTTTCTTTTCCGTACCTGTCCCTAGAATATGGTGCTGTCAATATTCTTTTTGCAATATGCATATTTGTAAATTTTACAATGTCATCTAACATAACCATATCATTAATTTTATGATATGCCGATATTTCATCTTTTATATCTCTTGCAATAAGTTTGAGACCAGGAGATACTTTGACTATGTTTTTTCTGTGAATTTTTCTTTTCTTTGAAAGATCAGTTTTCCTCCAAATACATTCTCTAACTTTTCCGGTAAAATAATCTTCATTAGTTGTAGTTTTACTATTTCCATCTGAGGAAATACAATCTTGTTCAGACTCACTATTATGGTCACTTTGAATTAAAATTTCATTTTCATCAGAATCAGCGCTATCACTATATTCTTCGTCACTGAACAGCTCTTGCAATATTTTGCCGATTTCTTCGGGAGACATAATTCTAAACAAGTAAATATTTATTTGAATTTTTATATTTATTATATTTTGCCATTTCTAAAATTTCATTTCACTGAACACTAACCATACCGACCGAGAGTCAGGGTCACACTGAAAGAATAGATAAAGCAACATGACCGTCAGGCGCCTGACAGTGCTACCACACACTAAAAATAAAAAATGGGGTACTTTATACCCTAGCGTGCCTGCTCGAGGGTTAAAAGGGACAGCTTAAAATCACATGACTAAACTAATATGATAGTTTTTAAGGTAACTCTTGTAGCCCATCTTAATGTGGTCTTACTCTAGCACCATAAAAGATTACCTCCAAATGGACTGTGACGCCACCATGTCCATCCCAAAAGAGGCTATCTAGCTTTGTGCATATAAGTCAGGGGATTTTCACTACAACATTACCCAAGTCCATGTGATGAACCCAACGATGGAGCTCATGGCGACCATAGGGGGGAACCAAATACCCTGTTGCAGGGCTCCCATAACCTACCGTGTATGTACACTTACAAGCATATGCAGGGAGAATTTTAGGTCCATAAATCCTTGATACTGGGAAAACCTGTCACCACTGAGTAGCTTAGGAACACCTGCTTGGCGGGAGAAGTTGACCCCTCCACGAGTGACCACCAACATCAGTGGAGGTGGTCGGAAACTCAACCTTAACTATAAACTCGGTTTCCCAAGGCATTGACACTAAGTTACCCGGCAAGGTCCTCATGGGCTGTCCTGACCAGCCAAAACAAGGTACTCGCTACCAACAGCTTAGTGAGTGGTGGATGGGGATCCTCTCCTTCCCCCACCCCCACACAAAGGACTACAGGGCTTATGCCACCTGACCAGTCAGTCAGTCGACCATCTAGCCAAGCTAAGGAGGACTCCTTGGGACTGCTAACATGGGGGCACTCTGTAGATATTTAAGTAAAGTTAATCTGAGGCAGGCATATCCATCTTCCCAACATACTCCCATCAGGAGAGCATCCGAGCTAATGTGTACCACTACAAGGGGTAGACTTCCCGGTTACTATAGCAGCAGTGTAATACAGTTATAGCTCTATATCAGGTGTGTCAAACTCGTCTCATCTTAAAACATTGAAATCACATTTAAAAAATTTAATATTTTAACTATTTTAAGTAAAAAATTACTTTAAGCTAGTTCCTTTTCAGTACAAACAAAAATTAAATAACAGGATTCTCCTTTCTTTTCTTTTTTCTTGATTCCACTCCATTTTATTCTGACACTTGTGAAATGGTAATAGCACAAAATAGGTATTTCCTCCAGTATTCGGTTTGACGACTGGATAACTGGATACATTTGCTTGGCGTGAACACCTGCACCTGTACTGACTTTTAATGTAACAATCAAAGGGGTTCTTGGAAAAATCGACAGTCAAGTGGAGCACATTTCCATCGAGCAGCTCCGCTCGAAGCTTGCTACACTACACTGACTAGTTTGTTCCATTACAATGCTCATTTTATATTACACTGTTTTGATACAAGCCAGTCGCCGCCTTAAGAGACACACTTCTCCTGTTTACATATTTTATTGAGTGCGGACATGTGGAATCTATTAGTTTAACCTAACATAGCCTTCAGAATATTATATCATAATTAATCACTTCAGCCAAATATATTTTGTTGTTATGTAAAATAACCAGTTAACAATAAATTTAGTAAGACGCAGTGCTAATAATAATAACAATAAATTGCATGTATTTATTCACATTAACCACTAATATCGGTTACTTTGGAAACTATCCAGTCATTTTGCATAACAACTAATTTATTAATTTAATGGTAGGATTTATAAGGTACTCTTTTAATGTCTCAATATGAGCTCACTTAACTTAGATCTCACCACTCATAGAGCATTGCTTTACCCTGAAACCTTTTAACCAGTTAATAGAGTGGCGGTGACCTGGTGGTCTAGGGGTAAGGTTTCAGACTTCTATGCTGGCGACCGAGGTTCAATCCTCGGTCCCGGCAAAGATTTATCTGATTGCCAAACCCTTCCTTCACCTCTGGCAAGGCGTGTATTAAGCACAACTTGTGAATGTGGGGAATGCCAGGCCTCCACCGTGGTTCGGATCTCACGTTAAACTGTAGGTCCTCCATTTCATCTCACAATCACCCTACCATTACACATTAGCGTAAGTGTGTATAACCCGAACGGGTAGTAAGACGCGGTGCTAGTAATAATAATAATAGAGTGACGCAATTTCAGGATTAGTATGTGTCTAAAAATATTATTGTGATCTCAATAAAATCATATTTTTAATATATAGTGATTGGAAAGTTTGGAGATTGGTTCTGTAAAATATGGAAAAGTCAGGTAATTTTAAAATACAGTCTGGATGAACACCTTGAGGAAACTTCAAAGAGATATTTTGGTGTCAGTGTTTATATTAGACAATAATATTCAAATCCCGATTGCAAAATATTCCACTGTGTGAATTTGCTAGTCATCATACACCCTTCAGTAATGTGTCCTGGATCCAAAACCTAGGCTATTTCCCCCTCTTCCCAAAATAGTATCATTTATTTTAGTTGCATTAGAAGAGTTTATGAGTTATATAAATAATATTTTTATTTAATAGTAACATAATATGAAATATATATGATAATTCCAACACTACCCTTTATTTGAAAGAACACAGTTCATAGTTTACATTGCTGCTACTGGACAAAGAGGTAGTGGCTGCCTCTTGTAGGAATTCAATCGTTACTGCACAATCTATTAGTAATAATCGCCCATTTTAACTCCCTAACGGCCTAACATGTACTAATTACACAGCACACAAATAAAACAACCATCTCTTGCAGAGCACGTGACTTTCCCTCTTGTGCAAATCACAAACTGGCAACTAATTCTGTAATTCGAGTCTATCGTACCGCCTGGCGAAGAGCTTGTCAATGCACATCACAGGTCCCCCGCCATTACCATGAGAACGTGATGGCTCTTTGTGAAAAGCTTACACTTCACCCGGTGAAAACTCGTCACAGCGGGTTGCGTCAATGACTCTGTAGGGGCCGTTGTTTAACAGGTTTTATTTACTTCGGACAAAGCTGATTAATCCACATATTAAATAATAGGTTTATTGGTCTTGACTTCCAATGGGTAACACTATACCCTGGAGTGTATTAAGTTCACCCTGCTTGTCTCCGCGGTGTAAGATCATAAATTGACAAGTCAAGGTAAGAGCTTTCATGGTAGACGTAGTGTACTTTCTGAGTGCGGCCAAAAAAAACCCGTGTCATTCAACCTATTTAGACGGCCGAGTCAATCCCGAGAAACCAATAGAAACATTCCTCGTCCAATGTCAACGATTATATATGGTCTGATAGTTTCCTAACAAAGCTGACGATACATTTCCAATAATAATAATAATAATAAAAGTCCTTGGAAAATCAATATATTTATCAAACTTTCGCAAGTTTAACACAACTACATAAAAAAAGTGTATTTATTATAATGTGGTATATAAAAATAAAGACAATATTGAAAGCATGACTAAATTATCTTATTTAAAACAAGGAGGTATAATAATAATAATAATAATAATAGTTACTATACGTGTTAGTGTGTTTAAAGTGACGTGATCGTACCAGCTACTCGGAGAAGGGTATAAAAGTTGATCAGTGCATGTCGTGGCGGGGTAGACCCCGGTAGTGTTGTCCATCATGAAGGAACTCGTGGCTCAGCAGCGGAAAGAAATTGAGATTGGTAAGTAGACATCTTGTACGAGTTTTAAAAACCAACGTTGTCGGGTGATAGCCTAATTAGAACAATAAACCGTTAATTCATTATTCAAACGAGAAAAAAAAATCAAAAAGATGGATGTGCCAGGATCATGATTAATTTAATGTTAAGAAACTAGTGTGTGGTCAGGATTCACGTAACTTAACGTAAACTCGAGCCAAACACAGACAATAGATTTGGATTGTTGGGGTGGGGGGATGTTCACTAAAATGAAACTCAATCATTTAAGGCTGATTAGGTTACAAGTAATTGCAATATAAACTTAACTGGATACACAAACTAAAGGGTAACAAGAGGCTACGACGTTTTAGAGCTCGCGAGATGTGGACAAAATATACCTAATAATTCTGCATCCCATAAACAAACAAATGAAGTACTGAATAGCCTTGTTGACGGGCCTCGCAACAGGATTGAATTTAAAACACCATTAGAAATGTCTTTAGTTAAGACACATCACTACTGGTTTATTTACATTAACAAGGTGATTACACCTAGAAACTTGTTTATTTGGACAAATCACTACCGGTTATTTAGACACACGTGCGCTGTTAAAAAATCTTGTCCAAATATTATAGCTAATTTACATTATCTAAATCAAAACTATTTTTGAGACCACCACCAACAACCAATGACATTTATTGTCGAATATACAGTCTAATATCCATATAAAGAACTTTATTTGACAGCTAGAAAAGTTATTAGATTGCCTTCACACAGGTAAAATTATTTAATTTGCTGCTGTCGCTTTTAATGGTTTTTATCAATACTTTAGTACTTCTTTTGACGTCTAACTCGTTGTTTTTGAGGTAAATAGTACCCTTCAGGACTATATTTTGGTGGAGTCAAACTTAGCAGGTGTCGATAGATTTTTCTTGAGCGATAAAAATCCGTAGCACAATTTCCTTCGTAGGATAAATAAAGCCGTCGGTCCCATGTCTGTTGAGGCATGTAAAAGAACCCTGAAAGGTATGTGAAAATATCTTTACCGGCAAAATTGATAAACTCTTTCACTCTCGTTCATAGAAATTCTCGTGTACGGGTTTTATTCCCGGCATGGCCGAAAATGTATCGTAGGTGACAATATGGGTTCACCCTTTCACATTGATAAATTGACGGCCGGGGACTGGATGTTGTGCCTGTCTTAGTCTTAAGTTAGATTATAAGGCATATTAAGCTAGGACAGGCCTAGCAAGCCGGTACTGGAAAATAAATGGTTTGAATAAAAAACTGACCCAGGACACAGGTTGGAAGCAGTAATGGATGTAATAATGTCTAATGTCTAGTCACATTATTTATACAGACTTACTTATTATACGGTATAAGAGACGCGAAAGTTCAATGCCGCACTTACAAAAGTACGCCACTTATCCCTATCTTGATCTAGTTCTATCCAGTCTACCTCATTACAGCCTATCCCTATCTTGATCTAGTTCTATCCAGTCTACCTCAATACAGCCTATCCCTATCTTGATCTAGTTCTATCCAGTCCACCTCAATACAGCCTATCCCTATCTTGATCTAGTTCTATCCAGTC
>CABFVX010004296.1:6499-31209 GCA_902151425.1 Timema shepardi | reverse complement strand
CTCTCATCGCTGAGGATATTAGTAGCTATTTGTGTGAGGAAAGATCTCTCATCGCTGAGGATATTAGTAGCTAATTGTGTGAGGAAAACCCTCTCATCTCTGATGATATTAGTAGCTATTTGTGTGAGGAAACCCCTCTCATCGCTGAGGATATTAGTAGCTATTTGTGTGAGGAAAGATCTCTCATCGCTGAGGATATTAGTAGCTATTTGTGTGAGGAAAGATCTCTCATCTCTGAGGATATTAGTAGCTATTTGTGTGAAGAATGCCCTCTCATCTCTGAGGATATTAGTAGCTATTTATGTGAGGAAAGATCTCTCATCGCTGAGGATATTAGTAGCTATTTGTGTGAGGAAAGACCTCCCATCTCTGAGGATATTAGTAGCTAATTGTGTGAGGAAAACCCTCTCATCTCTGATGATATTAGTAGCTATTTATGTGATGAAGATCTATCATCTCTGAGGATATTAGTTAATATTTGTGTGATGAAAGATCTCTCATCTCTGAGGATATTAGTAGCTATTTATGTGATGAAATATATCTCCCCCTTGAATCATGTTTCTACTACTTGAGACAGTGAAGTTACTAACGGACGCTGCTCTCCCTCCCAATATTCCAGAACTAACCAACGGTGAACTTACAGACTTATATTCGTCCAATCGCATCCTCGCAGTATAGTATAGCCATATAATTTTTTTTCAATGCTACTTCTCTCAAGTATCGAAGGTGAGCAGGCAGGTGTGTAGGGGAAACATTCCTTCTTGGGAAACCTGTCTGTTATATAATCAAACTCGATCCACGAGGTACCGTGTCTCATATTAATTGTATATTCATCTATCTCACTTATTTAGCAAATAAATGGCGCCGTAGAAATGTGCTATCGATAACAGTAGGTATCAGTATCAAAATTTTTATCTGGAATTTTTTTTTATCAAGTGATAATTTCATCTTTTGCAGCGTAATAATAATAATAATAATTGTATTTTCATATTTATTTAAACAATCAAAATTATAATGATTTAACCATTTTATAGTATATTTAGGTTTCAAGTCTATGTTATGTGTTGGAACTTGGAAGGTGTGATATATGGTAATGTATAATAGATATTATAAAAGGTTTTACCATATCAGCTTTCAAAACGTCTATAAAAATGTGGTTAACAGAAATAGATTTAATAGCTAAATATTCTAGGTAATATATTTTTATAATCTAATTTGTACCCTTTTTTAACCATAGTAAACATTTAATCCAAGCATGAGTGACGACGACAAAAATGTTGTTTATTTCTATACCGATCCGATACCAGATCGTGAGTACTAATATCAGTAAAAGAATCGGAAAATTAAGTATCGAGTAAAAAATTACTACTATCAAAAGTAGTATATCGATATTAGTAAGGTATCGATACTTTTTTCACCTCCTTGGATAGCGTACAACCCAAACTGGTGGTAAAAACAAACAAGTAGATGACTATTGTTAAGAGACCCGCGTGGTCTCGCTCGTCACCCTAAATGCGGGTTTTCACAAGGTCGTCAAAACTTAAACAAAACAGAAACTGTGACTAGTTCAACAAAATTGCGACTCAAGTTTCCAAAAATAAAAACATTTCGGAGACTCCGATTCGTCGGCGACTACTTTTGCCAACAACTGTCCCGACTTGAGGCGGAAGTATTTAAATTTTTCTGAGTGTTGTTTAGTTTCTTTGAAATACTGTCTGCCCAGTAAAACCTTAACACAATCTTCCCGATGGAACCTCAACACAGTCTGCCCGGTGGAACCTCAACACAGTCTGCCTGGTGGAACCTCAACACAGTCTGCCTGGTGGAACCTCAACACAGTCTGCCCGGTGGAACCTCAACACAGTCTGCCCGGTGGAACCTCAACACAGTCTGCCCGGTGGAACCTCAACACAGTCTGCCCGGTGGAACCTCAACACAGTCTGCCCGGTGGAACCTCAACACAGTCTGCCCGGTGGAACCTCAACACAGTCTGCCCGGTGGAACCTCAACACAGTCTGCCCGGTGGAACCTCAACACAGTCTGCCCGGTGGAACCTCAACACAGTCTGCCCGGTGGAACCTCAACACAGTCTGCCCGGTGGAACCTCAACACAGTCTGCCCGGTGGAACCTCAACACAGTCTGCCCGGTGGAACCTCAACACAGTCTGCCCGGTGGAACCTCAACACAGTCTGCCCGGTGGAACCTCAACACAGTCTGCCCGGTGGAACCTCAACACAGTCTGCCCGGTGGAACCTCAACACAGTCTGCCCGGTGGAACCTCAACACAGTCTGCCCGGTGGAACCTCAACACAGTCTGCCCGGTGGAACCTCAACACAGTCTGCCCGGTGGAACCTCAACACAGTCTGCCCGGTGGAACCTCAACACAGTCTGCCCGGTGGAACCTCAACACAGTCTGCCCGGTGGAACCTCAACACAGTCTGCCCGGTGGAACCTCAACACAGTCTGCCCGGTGGAACCTCAACACAGTCTGCCCGGTGGAACCTCAACACAGTCTGCCCGGTGGAACCTCAACACAGTCTGCCCGGTGGAACCTCAACACAGTCTGCCCGGTGGAACCTCAACACAGTCTGCCCGGTGGAACCTCAACACAGTCTGCCCGGTGGAACCTCAACACAGTCTGCCCGGTGGAACCTCAACACAGTCTGCCCGGTGGAACCTCAACACAGTCTGCCCGGTGGAACCTCAACACAGTCTGCCCGGTGGAACCTCAACACAGTCTGCCCGGTGGAACCTCAACACAGTCTGCCCGGTGGAACCTCAACACAGTCTGCCCGGTGGAACCTCAACACAGTCTGCCCGGTGGAACCTCAACACAGTCTGCCCGGTGGAACCTCAACACAGTCTGCCCGGTGGAACCTCAACACAGTCTGCCCGGTGGAACCTCAACACAGTCTGCCCGGTGGAACCTCAACACAGTCTGCCCGGTGGAACCTCAACACAGTCTGCCCGGTGGAACCTCAACACAGTCTGCCCGGTGGAACCTCAACACAGTCTGCCCGGTGGAACCTCAACACAGTCTGCCCGGTGGAACCTCAACACAGTCTGCCCGGTGGAACCTCAACACAGTCTGCCCGGTGGAACCTCAACACAGTCTGCCCGGTGGAACCTCAACACAGTCTGCCCGGTGGAACCTCAACACAGTCTGCCCGGTGGAACCTCAACACAGTCTGCCTGGTGGAACCTCAACACAGTCTGCCTGGTGGAACCTCAACACAGTCTGCCTGGTGGAACCTCAACACAGTCTGCCTGGTGGAACCTCAACACAGTCTGCCTGGTGGAACCTCAACACAGTCTGCCCGATGGAGCCCCATCTCAGTTTGCCCAGTAAAACCCCAACAAAGTCTGTACGCTGAAACCCCAACACAGTCTGCCCTATGGAACCCCATCTCAGTTTGCCCAGTAAAACCCCAACAAAGTCTGTACGCTGAAACCCCAACACAGTCTGCCCGATGGAACCCCAACACAGTCTGCCCTATGGAACCCCAACACAGTCTGCCCTATGGAACCCCAACACAGTCTGCCCGATGAAACCCCAACACAGTCTGCCCTATGGAACCCCAACACAGTCTGCCCTATGGAACCCCAACACAGTCTGCCCTATGGAACCCCAACACAGTCTGCCCTATGGAACCCCAACACAGTATGCCCTATGGAACCCCAACACAGTATGCCCTATGGAACCCCAACACAGTATGCCCGCTGGAACCCCAACACAGTCTGCCCGATGAACCCCATCACAGTTTGCCCAGTAAAACCCCAACAAAGTATGTACGCTGAAATCCCAACACAGTCTGCCCGATTGAACCCCAACACAGTCTGCCCGATGGAACCCCAACACAGTCTGCCTGGTGGAACCCCAACACAGTCTGCCCTATGGAACCCCAACAATGTATTGCCGGTGGTACTTCAACACTATGCCCATTTTAACCCCGACACTGTCTGCCCAATAAAACCCCAACAAAGTCTGCCCGATGGAACCCCAACACAGTCTGCCTGGTGGAACCCCAACACAGTCTGCCCTATGGAACCCCAACAATGTATTGCCGGTGGTACTTCAACACTATGCCCATTTTAACCCCGACACTGTCTGCCCAATAAAACCCCAACAAAGTCTGCCCGATGGAACCCCAACACAGTCTGCCTGGTGGAACCCCAACACAGTCTGCCCTATGGAACCCCAACAATGTATTGCCGGTGGTACTTCAACACTATGCCCATTTTAACCCCGACACTGTCTGCCCAATAAAACCCCAACACAGTCTGCCCGATGGAACCCCAACACAGTCTGCCTGGTGGAACCCCAACACAGTCTGCCCTATGGAACCCCAACAATGTATTGCCGGTGGTACTTCAACACTATGCCCATTTTAACCCCGACACTGTCTGCCCAATAAAACCCCAACACAGTCTGCCCGATGGAACCCCAACACAGTCTGCCTGGTGGAACCCCAACACAGTCTGCCCTATGGAACCCCAACAATGTATTGCCGGTGGTACTTCAACACTATGCCCATTTTAACCCCGACACTGTCTGCCCAATAAAACCCCAACACAGTCTGCCCGATGGAACCCCAACACAGTCTGCCTGGTGGAACCCCAACACAGTCTGCCCTATGGAACCCCAACAATGTATTGCCGGTGGTACTTCAACACTATGCCCATTTTAACCCCGACACTGTCTGCCCAATAAAACCCCAACACAGTCTGCCCGATGGAACCCCAACACAGTCTGCCTGGTGGAACCCCAACACAGTCTGCCCTATGGAACCCCAACAATGTATTGCCGGTGGTACTTCAACACTATGCCCATTTTAACCCCGACACTGTCTGCCCAATAAAACCCCAACAAAGTCTGCTTGGTGGAACCCCAACACAGTCTGCTCTATGGAACCCCAACAATGTATTGCCGGTGGTACTTCAACACTATGCCCATTTTAACCCCGACACTGTCTGCCCAATAAAACCCCAACACAGTCTGCCCGATGGAACCCCAACACAGTCTGCCTGGTGGAACCCCAACACAGTCTGCCCTATGGAACCCCAACAATGTATTGCCGGTGGTACTTCAACACTATGCCCATTTTAACCCCGACACTGTCTGCCCAATAAAACCCCAACAAAGTCTGCTTGGTGGAACCCCAACACAGTCTGCTCTATGGAACCCCAACAATGTATTGCCGGTGGTACTTCAACACTATGCCCATTTTAACCCCGACACTGTCTGCCCAATAAAACCCCAACACAGTCTGCCCGATGGAACCCCAACACAGTCTGCCTGGTGGAACCCCAACACAGTCTGCCCTATGGAACCCCAACAATGTATTGCCGGTGGTACTTCAACACTATGCCCATTTTAACCCCGACACTGTCTGCCCAATAAAACCCCAACAAAGTCTGCTTGGTGGAACCCCAACACAGTCTGCTCTATGGAACCCCAACAATGTATTGCCGGTGGTACTTCAACACTATGCCCATTTTAACCCCGACACTGTCTGCCCAATAAAACCCCAACAAAGTCTGCCCGATGGAACCCCAACACAGTCTGCCTGGTGGAACCCCAACACAGTCTGCCCTATGGAACCCCAACAATGTATTGCCGGTGGTACTTCAACACTATGCCCATTTTAACCCCGACACTGTCTGCCCAATAAAACCCCAACAAAGTCTGCCCGATGGAACCCCAACACAGTCTGCCTGGTGGAACCCCAACACAGTCTGCCCTATGAAACCCCGGTACACTGTCTTCCCGGTGGAAACCCAACAATGTATTGCCGGTGATAATTCAACACTATGTTCATTTTAACCCCGACACTGTCTGCCCGGTGGAAACCTGACGATGTATTGCCAGTAGTACTTCAACTCTGACTGTTCAGTTTAACCCCAACACTGACTGTTCAGTTTAACCCCGACACTGTCTGCCCAGTGGAAACCCAACATAGTCTGGTGGTGGAACACCAACGCAGGTACACTTGTGTAAAAAAAACTTTCCTCTATCTATATCGTCCTGCAAAGTATTGAACCGGTATTGTTTTATTTTCTTATCTACTTTTAACTTTTTTGTTTTGTTTAACTTGTATTAATTGAAATGGAATAATTTATAGACTGAGGTTTTTAATTCCACAGCATGAGTGAAAACCAACAATGGAGTATTGAAGAATGTGGTAGTTTGATAAAAGTATATCCAGAACCTCCGAACTCATGGCTGTCCTCACATACACATTACAAAAACAGAATTTAAGAAATACCAACCAATTGCTTGTACTGTCCTCGGAGTGGAAAATAACCTAAACTAAAACAAAACAGCAACCTGTTTTTAGTCGATTTGGTGGAAACAGATTTCCAGTTTTGTTTCCAAACACTAAAACCTGTTTATGTTTTTGTTTTCGTAAACATAACTAGCTGACAAATGTTTATGTCTGGTGGAGAACTGCCATTTTAGACTGGCTTACCGGTGCTCTGGGGATCGAGTTTGTTTTTCCCTTAAGTCCTTTCCTTCTATCTCTATCTCTCTCTCTCTTCACACGCAAATGTGGGTCTTACCCTTCTTAAATTCGCGCAATTAATGTATGCGTATAGCCCCGATTGGATTCTATGACGTTGTGAAAAATAACCTACTATTTGGGGGCGGGGGGGCGGGGGTTTACTCTGGATGTATGTGAACCTTAGTAGTAGCAGTGGCGGATCGTGTATAGGCACTGCGTAACTGCAGCACCCCCTATTTCCACTTTATATTATTGATAACATTTAATACAATGAGTCCTTTTTTCTTTAATTCTTTCTTTAAGTTTGTAGTACAATATATATTTCTTAAGCTTAATGTCAGTACTTCAGTAGCCATCCCCCCAGTTTATGAAAAAGATACAAAAATATTTGTATGGAACTGTGCACTTCACAGTGCCGGTGACGTGGTGTTTGACTGTTGTGCGCATGCGCACATAGGAGGGGGTGGGGAGGAAGGTGGGACTGCCAGGTAGAGAGAGAGCACTGTTACTCGCAGTGCCAGCTCTGGCGTGATAGTTGAAGGACTTTTTTTTTACTCAGCGTGTGTTGTGCTTAAAAACCGTGTACCATATTCTTGAATGTGATAAATTATTATTAGCACCGCGTCTTATTACCCGTTCGGGTTATACGCACGTACGATAATGTGTAATGGTAGGGTGATTGTGAAATGAAATGGAGGACCTACAGTTTAACGTGGAATCCGAACCACGGTGGAGGCCTGGCATTCCCCACATTAACAAGATATCTCGTCAGAGGTGAAGGAAGGGTTTGGTAATCAAATAAATCTGTGCCGGGACCGAGGATTGAACCCCGGCCGCCAGCACAGAAGTCTGACACCTTACCCCTAGACCGCCAGGTCACCGTATGTGATAAAGTGTAGAAGAGTGTAGAGTTAGATTATTATTCTGCTTCGAGCTATTCTATTTGATTCATTTTTTTTTTCTGTTCTTTTATTTAACATAAAACTTTAACCATGGCCTTGCATCTCCAAGAAATAAGTTCTGTGACTGNATTATTATTATTATTAGCACCGCGTCTTACTACCCGTTCGGGTTATACGCACTTACGCTAATGTGTAATGGTAGGGTGATTGTGAAATGAAATGGAGGACCTACAGTTTAACGTGGAATCCGAACCACGGTGGAGGCCTGGCATTCCCCACATTAACAAGATATCTCGTCAGAGGTGAAGGAAGGGTTTGGTAATCAAATAAATCTGTGCCGGGACCGAGGATTGAACCCCGGCCGCCAGCACAGAAGTCTGACACCTTACCCCTAGACCGCCAGGTCACCGTATGTGATAAAGTGTAGAAGAGTGTAGAGTTAGATTATTATTCTGCTTCGAGCTATTCTATTTGATTCATTTTTTTTTTCTGTTCTTTTATTTAACATAAAACTTTAACCATGGCCTTGCATCTCCAAGAAATAAGTTCTGTGACTGTAAGTGAACTTCAACAGCTTAAATTTTCACAGCTATCTCTCCATGAGAAAGTTACAGTTAAGAAAATAGGTCGTTCAACACCTGATATTCTCAGCCAGGCAAAAGCAACAACAAGAAAGTCAAAGAAGCACGTTGATAATGTTGTTTCACTGTCACTTTTAGGAACAGTAAGTATTAAGGAGAAACTTAATGAGACATACAGACTTTCAATCAATGAGCATAATATAAAAGTTAAAAAGAACCGTGAAATTGTGTCCAAAATAATAGACTGTATTTACTTTTGTGGAAACTTTGAAACTCCCTTACGTGGACATGATGAAAATGATGATTCAGTAAATCCAGGGGTATGTAGAGGATTAGTAAATTTTGCATCTAAATTAGATTAATATTTGAAGAATCACTTAGAAACCAGTGCAGTCTTAAAAGGTGTTTCTAAGACCATTCAGAATGAGATACTTGACTGCCTGCTACAAATATACCATGATAAGATAAGGACGGAAATTAGAAAAGTTTCCTTTGTGGCTGTCATGGCTGATGACACAACAGATGTTTCGGAACACACTCAAATGGCCCTTGTTCTACGGTACGTATTGAATGGAGAAATATTTGAGCGTTTTTTGGGATTCCTTATTCCAGAAAATCAAACTGCAGATGACATATCAAAACGTATTTTAGAACAATAGGAGGACATAATCCTTCAAGGAAATGGACAAAAACTTATAGTTCAGACATTTGATGGTGCAAATGTCATGAAAGGCAAAAGAGCAGGAGTTCGAGCAAAAATATAAGCAGTTTATAGTCATAAACATTTCATTCACTGTTATGCACATCAACTTAATTTAATAATGACAAATTCAACAAGTATTACACGAAACGCAAGATTTTTTTTCTCTAACATTCTGGCTATTCTAACATTCTTCTCAAGATCACCACAACGTGTGTCCTTTCTCAAGAAACATATGGACGTCAGCATTCCACATCCATCCTCTACAAGGTGGAATTTCAACATACGGACCATAAACAGAGTTCATGAAAATCTGCAGCCTTTAAAAAGCTGCCTTACTGAAATTCAGTCAACATCAAATGCAGATGAAACCATTGCAGAAGTAACAGGAATGTTAAAATACCTGATTGATGATAATTCCAAGTTTTGGCTAGAGCTTTTTCATCAGAAATGTTGAAATAATTTACAACCAAATGCAATTTCGAGAAATTAGTGTGTTTAAAGTTAATGAATGTATAACAAATTTCTAAACTGCTATTTTAGAATTGAGAGACTCAAAGTACTGTGAGAATCCTTCAAAGACACTCATGGAAGAAGCTAAGGAAGTGTGTGACTATGTATGTGTTGATATTATGAACAGATATTCTTCCACTAAACACTTAGTAGCTGCTAAATGGTTCAAAAAGAATTCCTTCACTAGATTTAAGAATGAACACTCCACCAAAGAGATGGTACTGACCACTGAAGCTTGTCCCATGATTGGCAAAGAAAAGCTTGAAACTGAACTAAAAGTATTCTATTGTAGGACTGATATTCATGAATACGGCAAATTAATTGAGCTGCTGAAATTTATCTTGGAAAATAATCTAGATTATATTTTTAGTGAGATTACTTAACTGATAAAAATCCTCTTGACACCTCCCATGACTACATCATAGGCAGAGCACTGCTTTTCAACATTGAAAAGAATAAAAACATTTTTAAGAAGCACTATGAATTCGGAAAGACTAAATGTGCTTGCAGTACTTTCAATGGAGAAAAATTTCCTCAATTGTCATCCATTGAACTTTTTGCGCAAATTAAAACAAGAATGGATTTTATTTTTAAATGAATAGATCAAGCTTGAACTGTAACAATTTATGTTAAAGTAAGTAAAAAAGTTTGGTTTTTTTGCTAAGATTTTTTCAAGTTCTTGAATAAATTTTCTTTTTATAAATGTTTTTTTTTCCTTTTACACAATTTTAAAACAAAGGCTAAAATTTTCTGGAGTAACACCCCCACTCATTTTAGCTACGAGCCGTCACTGAGTAGTAGTCTAAAGATCTTCAGATCATACTCTAGTTTTAGCCTCGGTAGGATAGAAACTTATTTTTGACATTTAGTGCGCGGTCAAATTGGGTAAGAATGTGTTGGAGTACAATATAAGTGTTGTCCGCTACACTAGGGGCCAGTTTCATAGTCAGAATTGGTACGTATCAAGTGCAAGTCGATACTAAATACAGGATGACACCTACCTAGACCAAAATAAAATGGGCCATTTTCATAATCATACTTAGTTAGGGGTGGATCCAGATAATTTTTATAGGGGGGTCATAATTATAAATAACATAGTTAACTTACAATGTTAGATTTATGCTTAAAGTTTCTCATTCATATTTGATCTTACGTATGTTTTAAACCGTGATCATCCTCCCCAATTTTTTTAAATCAGATAGATTTTTAAAACTATTTGGAATAGCCCTCCTTCAACAATTTTTTGGAAAATGGTTCACTTCAGAAGCTATGAGTAGTCTTCCCCTAATTTAAAAAAAAATTATATTCTTTTATAAGCCATTTAAAGTGTTCCTCCCCTAAAAATTTTTGAAATTTGGATGCCCCTCGAAGCTATTTAGAGTGATCCTCACCTTAATTTTTTACGATAGTTAGATACCTCTAGAAGATAATCTTTGAAGTGGTCTTCCACCAACAAAATTTTGAAAATTGAGTTTTTTCAGAAATTTCAGGGAATTCAGAATTTGGAATTGTCCTCCCTTAGACATTTTTTAAATTTGGATGACCTTGGAATCTATTTTGAGCTTTCCTCCCCTAACTTTTTGTGCCAGTTAGATGCCCCTAGTCTAGTAGTTATTTGAAACTATTTTAAGCTTTCCTCCCCTGACTTTTTGTGCCAGTTAGATGCCTATAGTCTAGTAGTTATTTGAAACTATTTTGAGCTTTCCTCCCCTGACTTTTTGTGCCAGTTAGATGCCTATAGTCTAGTTGTTATTTGAAGCTATTTGGAGCTTTCCTCCCCTGACATTTTGTGCCAGTTAGATGCCTATAGTCTAGTAGTTATTTGAAACTATTTTGAGCTTTCCTCCCCTGAATTTTTGTGCCAGTTAGATGCCTATAGTCTAGTAGTTATTTGAAAATATTTTGAGCTTTCCTCCCCTGACTTTTTGTGCCAGTTAGATGCCTATAGTCTAGTAGTTATTTGAAACTATTTTGAGCGTTCCTCCCCTGACTTTTTGTGCCAGTTAGATGTCTCCAGTCTAGTAGTTATTTGAAGCGGTCTTCCCCGGCAAACTTTTCACAATAGAATGCATCTAGACGTCATTTGTAGTTTTATTTAAGGTCATCTTTCAGCTACATATTCGATAATATCAGATTATTATTATTATTTATTTAGTACCGCATCTTACTAACCGCTCGGGTTATACGCTTTAAGTACTAATTACGCTAATTGATTGGGAATTGGGAAGGTTGAATAAGAGGAAGTAAACCCGCATTTGCGTAGAGGTAGAGTGGAAAACCATTTAGGAAAAACCACCCCCAGTTCACCCGACCGAGATTCGAACCTTTATCTCCCCGTCCTCGGTGGTCGAGCTCAACACGACTAGCGCGTTAGCCAACTACGCCACCGAGGCGGGTGATAATATCAGAGGATTTGAGTATATCTAGGGGGTGGGGTAATTTATTCCAGGGAGGGGTATATTATTTCCAGGGGGTCGTAGTTCCCCACAGTTCCGCCGCTCCTGCTGTCCACACATACTCTATAGTCGGTATTCGGGGGTGAACTGCTCTCAGGCGATTATTAGTCTTCTTTGAAGTGTGGTAGTCTACCGTCTCTATGAGGAACAATGTTCGTTACTCGCTTTGCACGACAAATATTTGTACATTAAAACGAATATTTTTTCCACCCTTGCGTGATTCATATTGAAGATAAACTTGGACGAATAATGCACATATGGACCCATCTTAAGAGGTATCTGCGAGTAAAAAGATTAAAAATTGTATAAAATATTTCTGTGTTATATTTTCTTTCCAAAATTTGAACTTTCATTTTGTTTTTTGTACTCACAGTGGTCAACTGACCCTTTAACCCCCCCACCCCTTCCCCCTGAATCCGTTCTTGGACTTAGTACGCCTCAATTACGGTGCTATACTAAATACAAGATGGCACCTTCATAGACCTAAACTTATACCAGAATCTAATGGATCAATTTCATAGTCTCGTGCTTATATTTAATATTTGTAAAATTATTTAGAAGAAATAAAGATTGTTATTGGTTACTTGGCAAGATTTATGAAGTTAATGGTTTTGTACATTATTGCCTGATTTTATAATTTATGTGACATTCCCCTTTCTTTTGTAAAGTTTAAAGATACATTCTTAATATTGTTTTATTGAAATGTATTATGGCCAGTGGCTGGTGCAATCGACCTGCTAGAATGTAATTCGGCCTGTGCTCTTTCAGTACGCAGCCAGAGCGAAGGTCAGCTAATTCTGAATAAATGGGCGTTTGTTGAAACAATCTCGGCGTATTTATCCTAATGAAATAATCACGAAACAAAGCGTAAACTATATTGTAGCAATATATCAGGCCTTATCAGTTGATGTTATTTGTTCCTTAAGATATGTTTATCAATGATTAAGCTTTAAAAGCTTAAGGACAAACTTCATACCATTTTATTTTTCTAGCACTATATCTTACTACCAGTTAGGTTTAGGCCTGCACACTTATGTACTAATTACGCTAATGCTTTTAGGGGTTAGTAAGGTTATATTAAAATAAAGTGTGCCCGTACTCATGTGGAGAGAAAGTGGAAAACAATTTTGGGAAAAATCACCCTCAGTACACCCGAACGAGATTCGAACCTAGATCTCCCCGTCATTGACAGTCTAGTTTGATGCGAAAGTCGCGCGTTAGAACATGTGGCCACCGAAGCGGGTTCATTCACACAAATTAATTGTTCATTGGCGTAGATGAAATTTAAGCAATTTTTTTTTTCACATTATTTATTGCATCTGAGAGCATGCAATATCCAACTCCATGTTAAGCTGTGAACTATTACTATCTCTTTTCTATAAAAATGATAGTGTTTATTGAAGGCTTTAACCCTAGGTACTGTAGATTTCTCACAAATTATTCAGTCAAATGTCAAATAAAAAGTATATCTCAAATCTAAATATACATTAGAACCAGTGCTGTAGTCGATCCAGGGTGCTCCATACGCAAAACCATTTAAATTAGTTTCCTTTACCACGGACCACCTACCTAAGCACCTCTTCCATTCTAGTAACAAAATTTATAAATAATGATTTAACAGCTCATTAAAATGCATTATCATCTTAAAAACTTGATATTAAAGTTATTTCATTGTAGAAAAATTAAAAATAAATTAAAAGTACTGTGTTTTTATAAGATTTAAAAGATAAAAGAGCATGGTAAATCAATAATCAACACCAAACTACATCTTTCAATATATATAAACGTCGATAAGAAAATAATATAAAATGATGCACAAAAATTAAGAGGTGAATTCAAAAAATATAGCCTCATGGACCTGTTTAAGACCAGGGGTCAAGAAACAATAACAGCATGATTATATTTAGAGTTAAAATGGACATTTCAAGAAAGTAAATAAACGAATATATTTTTTATTCTCAATTTCATTGTGAAGAATGATGTGTCTTGCAGTCTTTGGCCAGTTTGGTTACATCAGGTGCAATGGAAGATAGTTTCAGTCTTAAGTCAGGTTCAACAATAATCTTGTTCCTTTTCACACTTTTTAGTAAAATCTGGGCAGAAAATCCCATTTCACAATTATTGTACGTTGTGGGAAACAGTATCAGGTGCTTCATGACACTGTTGGTGAGTTCAGGGTACTCTGATTTCACACGGATCCAGAAGTTTGTGAGAGATTTCTCAATAAATGTGATTTTTAGTGCTCCATCAGACGCCAATTCAATAAGCTAACCACACATATGAACTGAATGGCCAAAGGACTCAATCACAGATGTAGCACTGAAAGAATTCCTAATCAATTCCTTACTTTGATCAAGCTCTGGAAAATATTTTTATGCCATCTTGCAGAATTGTTATATGGTTCTGAAATAATTGCACTGATTCGTCATCGATTAGTATTCCTGCAAACTGCAAGAAATCATCAATTACAGAAGATGAATCATAATCCTCACGACCAAGCCGTTTGCTCCAAAGTTCACTTTTTTTTTAAGAAATTATTTTAGTTTATCTTGCACTTTAAAAGTAGTTACATCGCACCCCTGAATTGATTGATTTAGGCTGTTCAGGATGCTGAAAATATCGCTGTGAAGTGTCAACTGCGCTAGCCACTTAAAATTGTTGAAAAAAGATTTACTTACTTCATCAGTGACGTGAAGGAAGATCTTGATCTCATTCCTCAACTTGAAAACTCTTGAAAGCACTTTCCCCCTTGACAACCTCCGTACTTCTGTGTGGAAAAGTAAATTTTTGTGCTCACTTCCTATTTCTTCGTACAATACATTTAAAAGGCGAGAGTTCAATGACCGTGATTTAATTAAGATATCTACTTTAACTGCTAGTTTCAATACAATATCCAGTTCAGAAGGCATTCCTTTTAGCGCTAACAGTTCTCTGTGGATAAAGCAGTGAGTTGAACCATCTCTTTTACCTTTGCTGTAAAACTCTTCACACAGACACAAAGCTAACGGACCGTCAGTACTGACTCCGACACAATTTTTCTAATCCAAATGGTGTTTTATGAAATAATCATTAACCATGCCAAAAATATCATCTCCTGTACTGTGAGTTTATAACAATAAACAAAACAAAAAGTTATTATGAGCTTCATTTTCGTAAATGTATCTAACATATGCTCAAAGTCAACGCAAGTAGTCTACGTCCGTGCTTTCGTCCAAAAGAAAAGCAAAATAACTACTACCACGCACAGGTGTGATTAATTGCTCCTACATATTAGATGCCAATGATGTTATGCGACGCTAAATAATTGTATCATACGACAAAGGAATCTGGTCTCTTTCTTGCCCTACCTTTTCCCCAAAGCATAATATTCACCATCAATTTTGCCGCTGGCTTTACAAGTGTTTCAGCGACGGGATGTCCTTGACCAGTTTTCGCCACAAGTAAAGCAAGTAGGAATTATGCCTCTGTAGTTTTAATTTCTTCCTCACCCGTAGCAACAGAAGTCATTGATTTCTGTGATGACAAGATCACTTTACGTTTGTTTTTAAAATATTCGACAGGTTTATGGGCTAAATCAGCATGTTTTGTTGAAAATGCCGTGAGGGTTTTGACGGTTGCATCGTGTCATTAGACAAAGTGTCATAGCACACAACAAAAAGATGGTTAGGTGCAAGTTTATCACGGGCCAATAAAAGCCCATTTTAAGGTAATCTTAATCATATTTCCTGTTTATACATTTATTTTGTTTTTTGGCAATAACAAAGCAACTGGCTTGAAAACAATCGAACCGATTTTAGTTTGAGTAGGCCCATATGGAGTAGTTTCGATTCGATGGGTACTTGTTGGTTTACTGGTAACAAAAACACAGACAGACAACATTTCTAAAAATGTATTATTTTGTCTTCTTCTACCAAGAAAAATAGAAACTCTACCAAATTTTGAATGTACAAACACACCTTAGAGTTTTATTATAATATGTATAAATTCGCTAACATGTTAGGGATGAGGAAGATTTATTTTATAGGAATCGTACCCACATTTTCGTGGAGGAAGTTGGGAAAACCATTAAGGAAAAACCACCTTCATCACATCCTATCAGGATCCGAAACCCAATCCTCGCCTCATCGCCAGTCTAATCTATTACGAGAGTGATGCCTTAGACCACGTGGCCACCTAAGGCTGTTCCTATAATAATAATTATAATAATAATATAGTGAAAACATAACACATATACATTTTAATTTTTAAAATTTTAAATTATACTTGGACACGGGAATTGAACCCGGGACCTTTGGCTAAGTACGCCAATGCTTTAACCACTGAGTTATCCATGTGATTGCCCCTAAGAGAAAATATTGTTTATAGTCCTTTTAATTTGTGCAACACGTGATACAGCCATCCGGCTGCCCACATATTAAGATTAATGCGCCAAGTTTGAGAAAGGTAGAATTTACAGAAAATGTACCTACTCTTGCTTGGAGGGAGTGTGTGGTATCTTATTTATAAAAAACAACACCCTATTATGCCAACATCTGACCGGGATTCAACATTCAACCTCACAGTAACCAACAAACCAATTTAGATGAGACTAAAGCCTTTGCCGACGTGTCCACCGATGCGGGTTGATTTTACTTCTCACTAAAAAATGCAAAACATAATTTGTATATCTCGCAATTCTTAATATGGGGTAGACAAAAACTAAGTATATTTATTATTTGCTAAATTTAATTGAGAATGGTTGGAAAGTCAAGAGGGACCATATTCGACATTGCCTAAAAGAAATATGAAAAACTGCTACATGAAAATAAAAAAACCTCTGTGGATATTTGTATGGGTTGAATAATTACTACCAAATTAAGATATCAAATCCTTGACTACTATACTGAAGGTGTTTATTTATTCAAATGGTTTCCCAATTTAAATTGACACAAATACGAATACATTTCCTTTAAAGTTTTACGTTCTTCATCCTTGTAATTACAAGTGTATGAACTGGAAGGATAATTAAGACGTAATGAGTAAAAAAACCTCCTAGTATGGAATCTAGATATAATATGATTAAATTCACTCTCGAAGGGAAGAAATAAACACGTTGTTTTGAGTAGTATTCATCCATAAGGGAAATGGTTTAAACTCTTTAGGTCCAAATGGTAAAATATTTAAAACCTCCAACTGAACTAGACCGCTAAAAATTGTTTACGTAACGCAGGCTTATGAAACCAGCTGCGGCTGTTTTTCACTTGTTTTGCCACTTATATTGTTTTTATCACGGGGCGTTTTAATACCCATTCAGGTTATCCGAATATTTCTTGTTGAACGGGACAAAAAGCGAACAAAGACCGGTTGTGATGTAGTTACATAACCTGGACAGTTCATGGGCAGGATGGTATTCAGGAGCCAGAACGCTAGGTAGACCGGTTGTTGAGTATGTGTGGTTGTGATGCAGTTACATAACCTGGACAGTTCATGGGCTGGCTGGTATTGTGGAGCCAGGATGATCAGTCACACGGTTATTGAGCCTAGCATATGTTAATGTAGTTATGTAACATGGGCTGGCTGGTATTCAGGAGCCAGGATGATAGGTCCCACGGTTATTGAACCTGGCAGATGTCAATGTAGTTATGTAACATGGGCAGGCTGGTATTCAGGAGCCAGGATGATAGGTCAAATGATTATTGAGCCTGGAAAATGTCAATGTAGTTATGTTACACAGGCTGGCTAGTATTCAGGAGCCAGGATGATCGGTCACACGGTTATTGAGCCTGGCAGATGTCAATGTAGTTATGTTACACGGGCAGGCTGGTATTCAGGAGCCAGGATGATAGGCCACATGATTATTGAGCCTGGCACATGTAAATGTAGTTATGTAACACGGTCAGGCTGGTATTGTGGAGCCAGGATGATCGGTCACACGGTTATTGAGCCTGGCAGATGTCAATGTAGTTATTTAACATGGGCAGGCTGGTATTGTGGAGCCAGGATGATAGGTCACACGGTTATTGAGCCTGGCAGATGTCAATGTAGTTATGTAACATGGGCAGGCTGGTATTCAGGAGCCAGGATGATAGGTCACACGGTTATTGAGCCTGGCAGATGTCAATGTAGTTATGTTACACGGGCAGGCTGGTATTCAGGGGCCAGGATGATAGGCCACATGATTATTGAGCCTGGCACATGTCAATGTAGTTATGTAACACGGGCAGGCTGGTATTAAGGAGCCAGGATGATCGGTCACACGGTTATTGAGCCTGGCAGATGTCAATGTAGTTATTTAACATGGGCAGGCTGGTATTGTGGAGCTTAGGTCACACGGTTATTGAGCCTGGCACATGTCAATGTAGTTATGTAACACGGGCTGGCTGGTATTCAGGAGCCAGGATGATAGGTTACACGGTTATTGAGCCTGGCACATGTCAATGTAGCTATGCAACACGGGCTGGCTGGTATTCAGGAGCCAGGATGATAGGTCACATGATTATTGAGCCTGGCAGATGTCAATGTAGTTATGTAACACGTGCTGGCTGGTATTGTGGAGCCAGGATGATAGGTCACACGGTTATTGAGCCTGGCAGATGTCAATGTAGTTATGTTACATGGGCAGGCTAGTATTCAGGAGCCAGTATGATAGGTCACACGGTTATTGAGCCTGGCAGATGTTCAATGTAGTTATGTAACATGGGCAGGCTGGTATTGTGGAGCCAGGATGATAGGTCACACGGTTATTGAGCCTGGCAGATGTCAATTTAGTTATGTAACACGGGCTGGCTGGTATTGTGGAGCCAGGATGATAGGTCACACGGTTATTGAACCTGGCACATGTCAATGTAGTTATGTAACACGGGCTGGCTGGTATTCAGGAGCCAGGATGAAGTGTTACACTGTTATTGAGCCTGGCACATGTCAATGTAGCTATGTAACACGTGCTGGCTGGTATTGTGGAGCCAGGATGATAGGTCACACGGTTATTGAGCCTGGAAGATGTCAATGTAGTTATGTAAAACGGGCTGGCTGGTATTGTGGAGCCAGGATGATAGGTCACATGATTATTGAGCCTGGCAGATGTCAATGTAGTTATGTAACACGGGCTGGCTGGTATTGTGGAGCCAGGATGATAAGTCACATGATTATTGAGCCTGGCAGATGTCAATGTAGTTATGTAATACGGGCTTGCTGGTATTCAGGAGCCAGGATGATAGGTAACATGGTTATTGAGCCTGGCAGATGTCAATGTAGTTATCTAACACGGGCAGGCTGGTATTGTGGAGCCAGGATGATAGGTCACACGGTTATTGAGCCTGGCAGATGACAATGTAGTTATGTAACACGGGCTAGCTGGCATTGAGGAGCCAGGATGATAGGTCACACGGTTATTGAGCCTGGCACATGTCAATGTAGCTATGTAACACGGGCTGGCTGGTATTGTGGAGCCAGGATGATAGGTCACACGGTTATTGAGCCTGGCACATGTCAATGTAGTTATGTAACACGGGCTGGCTGGTATTCAGGAGCCAGTATGATAGGTCACACGGTTATTGAGCCTGGCAGATGTCAATGTAGATATGTTACATGGGCAGGCTAGTATTCAGGAGCCAGTATGATAGTTCACACGGTTATTGAGCCTGGCAGATGTCAATGTAGTTATGTAACATGGGCAGGTTAGTATTCAGGTGCCAGTATGATAGGTCACACGGTTATTGAGCCTGGCAGATGTCAATGTAGTTATGTAACATGGGCAGGCTAGTATTCAGGTGCCAGTATGATAGGTCACACGGTTATTGAGCCTGGCAGATGTCAATGTAGTTATGTAACATGGGCAGGCTGGTATTGAGGAGCCAGGATGATAGGTCACATGGTTATTGAGCCTGGCAGATGTCAATGTAGTTATCTAACACGGGCAGGCTGGCATTGAGGAGCCAGGATGATAGGTCACACGGTTATTGAGCCTGGCACATGTCAATGTAGCTATGTAACACGGGCTGGCTGGTATTCAGGAGCCAGCATGATAGGTCACACGGTTATTGAGCCTGGCACATGTCAATGTAGTTATGTAACATGGGCAGGCTAGTATTCAGGAGCCGGGATGATCGGTCACACGGTTATTGAGCCTGGCACATGTCAATGTAGTTATGTAACATGGGCAGGCTAGTATTCAGGAGCCAGTATGATAGGTCACACGGTTATTGAGCCTGGCAGATGTCTTAACATGGGCAGGCTAGTATTCAGGTGCCAGTATGATAGGTCACACGGTTATTGAGCCTGGCAGATGTCAATGTAGTTATGTAACACGGGCAGGCTAGTATTCAGGAGCCAGTATGATAGGTCCTACGGTTATTGAGCCTGGCAGATGTCAATGTAGTTATGTAACATGGGCAGGCTGGTATTGTGGAACCAGGATGATATGTCACATGATTATTGAGCCTGGCAGATGTCAATGTAGTTATGTAACATGGGCAGGCTGGTATTGTGGAGCCAGGATGATAGGCCACATGGTTATTGAGCCTGGCAGATGTCAATGTAGTTATGTAACATGGGCTGGCTGGTATTGTGGAGCCAGGATGATAGGTCACACGGTTATTGAGCCTGGCACATGTCAATGTAGTTATGTAACACGGGCAGGCTGGTATTCAGGAGCCAGGATGATAGGTCACATGGTTATTGAGCCCGGCAGATGTCAATGTAGTTATGTTACACGGGCAGGCTGGTATTCAGGAGCCAGGATGATAGGTCACATGATTATTGAGCCTGGCAGATGTCAATGTAGTTATGTAACACGGGCTGGCTGGTATTGAGGAGCCAGGATGATAGGTCACATGGTTATTGAGCCCGGCAGATGTCAATGTAGTTATGTTACATGGGCAGGCTAGTATTCAGGAGCCAGGATGATAGGTTACACTGTTATTTAGCCTGGCACATGTCAATGTTGCTATGTACATGGGCTGTATGGTATACAGGAGCCAGGATGATAGGTCACATGATTATTGAGCCTGGCACATGTCAATGTATCTATGTAACACGGGCTGGCTGGTATTCAGGAGCCAGGATGATAGGTCACACGGTTATTGAGCCTGGCACATGTCAATGGAGTTATGTAACACGGGCTGGCTAGTATTCAGGAGCCAGGATGATAGGTCACACGGTTATTGAGCCTGGCAGATGTCAATGTAGTTATGTAACACGGGCTGGCCGGTATTCAGGAGCCAGGATGATAGGTTACACTGTTATTGAGTCTGGCACATGTCAATGTAGCGATGAAATCGGGCTGGCTGGTATTCAGGAGGCAGGATGATAGGTCACACGGTTATTGAGCCTGGAAGATGTCAATGTAGTTATGTAACATGGGCAGGCTGGTATTGTGGAGCCAGGATGATAGGTCACATGATTATTGAGCCTGGCAGATGTCAATGTAGTTATGTAACATGGGCTGGCTGGTATTCAGGAGCCAGGATGATAGGTCACATGATTATTGACCCTGGAATATGTCAATGTAGTTATGTTACACGGGCTGGCTGGTATTCAGGAGCCAGGATGATAGGTCATACGGTTATTGAGCCTGGCAGATGTCAATGTAGTTATGTTACATGGGCAGGCTAGTATTCAGGAGCCAGGATGATAGGTTACACTGTTATTTAGCCTGGCACTTGATAGGTCACACGGTTATTGAGCCTGGCACATGTCAATGTAGTTATGTAACACGGGCTGGCTGGTATTCAGGAGCCAGGATGATATGTCACATGGTTATTGAGCCTGGCAGATGTTATTGTAGTTATGTAACACGGGCAGGCTGGTATTGTGGAGCCAGGATGATAGGCCACATGATTATTGAGCCTGGCAGATGTTAATGTAGTTATGTAACACGGGCTGCTGGTATTCAGGAGCCAGGATGATCGGTCACACGGTTATTGAGCGTGGCAGATGTCAATGTAGTTATATAACACGGGCTGGCTGGTATTCAGGAGCCAAGATGATAGGTCACACGGTTATTGAGCCTGGCAGATGTCAATGTACTTATGTAACACGGGCTGCTGGTATTCAGGAGCCAGGATGATCGGTCACACGGTTATTGAGCCTGGCAGATGTCAATGTAGTTATGTAACACGGGCTGGCTGGTATTGAGTAGCCAGGATTAGGACGCTGGTTTCGCACGGTAGTCGAGTGATGAAAATTACCATTGTTTATTTATAGTTTGTTTAAGTACTTTCATACAGATCTACGGGCAATTCCACAAGAAGAACTTTTAAATTTTTTGACATCAAGATGGAGACGAATTGAATCTAAATTTTATAAACCTACTCTTTCAGAAAATATAAATTTATACATGTGTTGGAAGATAAATTAGAGCCTCTAAGCTCATTTTTCTGGCACACATTGGCACGAATTCACTTAATGATAATAGATCGCATCATGGTGGTACATTTTAAACAAACAGTTTCAAACAACGCGTAAAAAATTGTTTAAAACCATATCCATCGATTAAAACACGTTTAAAACTAAATGTATAAAACATGGTTTTTAAAGATATGTTAAATTAGGTTTTTGCTCCTTTTTTGTTGTTTTATTTATCCCTATTGTTTACAATATAGAAGTCGTGTTTGCCTTGTATTCAATCCTTTATAGCACCTAGTAATTACACCACCAAATGCCACTTCCAAGTTAAATTCCACTAAATGATTTGGTCGTTGAAGGCATTAAAAGCACAAACAAGTTTGGCAGCCCCTTCTGTCCCTAACCTGTTCCTAACTTTACTCAGCGCATGCCCGAAGATGGAGTGAAGTCATTTAATTCCAGCTTACGAAGCACCAGGCTCAAAGTTATTTGATGAGTGTTCTTCTCCAATACCACCCGTCATACTGGAGGTTAACCTCCTTCAGTCTTGTAGGACTGAACAAGTATTCCTTGAAAGTTGGACATTTTGCCTTGCATTTTATTAGATCGGGCATTGTATCTGGGTGGAAGGTTTCAGCATACTCCATAGCAGAATGATGTTGCTCCTCATTCAATCTCTCTCCTCCATGAGGTTGGCCAGGAGACGAACATCCGTTATAACAGTGTTAAACTTTGTCATGAAATACTTTAAGTCCTTGGAGTTATTTTCATTTAAGAAAAAGAAATCGTGCGGGTCGAACCATACTTCAACTGCTTCTCTAATGGTGTGGTCATCACGCTGAATCTTATATAGAGATATTGAGAAAGCATTGAGTTTTTTGAGATATTCTTGTGCATTCTGTTTCATATTGATTGACATGATTGCACTTACACTAGGTTCAATGGCGCTTTGATTTTCAGTACAAACCTTATCAATATCGTGTAAGCTGTCCAACTAGGACTCTATACAGTCATATAAAGCATTACAGTGAACATCTGTAGGACGAGCAAGAGCTGTTCAACCTGTTGGTTTGTACTTAGCTGCTGCTGCTGCGAAGTGAGGGTTCCTGAAGTAATTAGTTATTTGTTTAATATGCTCCTTAATGTCATTCACCTTTAAATCATGTGCTGGTAGATTGAGGAGGTGAGCTGAGAAACTGCAAATTATCACCTCTTTGATGTCTTTTTTCCCCCGCCAACTCCTCTCATTTTCCCCAAATTGGCAGCATTGTAAGTGACAAAACGTCAAGCTCTGTAGTCATACTGATGACAGTTTTAAATTATTTTTGCTGCTACCATTAAGAGGTAATCAGAAGAATGACTATTATCTTCAGTGTAAATGTTATCGGTTAAATGAGTACCCAATGGTCCAGAACATCACTAATCAACACACAAATAATTAGATCATTGTACACATTAATCCGACCATCCTGAGCGATACATAGAGATTTTACTGTCAGTGTTGTCTTTAGCTCGGCCCATTTCGTCAAGAAGTTTGTTTGAAATTTGTGTTTTGCAGCCAGGGCGAATAAGTTGAACCATTTTTACAAACTCAGGATGTTCAACATGTCTAAAAGCTGAATTTATGCCAAAAACAAAACCATCTATTTGCAACTTAAGTTTTATTTCTCCTTTGTTGTTAACTTATCCAAACCTTCTTGCAGTGTTCTCGAGCTGTGAATGGGAGAGGGAGGTAATGGCCTCGTGAGTGCAATACGAGTCCGATATCCTCCCGGTATATTCTCGTCACCATACTCGATTCCAGGAGAACTGGACACTTTACTTTTTCCACCGCTTGTGCTAGATGTAGACGTTAACTGCTGATCAGTAGACATTGCAGAATTCTGAAAACTTTCACTTTGATCTTTGTATTGCATTAAGTCAGTATCATTTTCAAATTTGTATAGCACTGTTTCTATGAGAACATTTTGACTTTCTAGACTGTGTTATCCTTGCTACTAGTCCAACCATGTCTTCTTTACACACCTTACATTTTGCGATTATAGTTTTACCATTAGAACTTTTGATTTACACAAAATCTTGTGTTACTGAATCATTCTTCCTACCTGTCGAACTCATAATTACAATAAACTGACCCTTACTTTTATTTTCAACACTTTTCGTTCTCACACAACAAACAAAACATGCATAATGCACCAACGATCAAACATAACCTCGAAACTGTAAAATAAACCATGTGCTTCCAGTAAAAATCTGCCTGAAGTAAGCCGCAGGCAAAGAAAAAAAATCCCTTCTTGTAACTAAATTTCCTTACTAGTAATATTTCTTTCCTAAAAATAGGCATACATACTACATAACTTGCAACTACATTTACATTGTTTTAAAACTTTTAAAAAATATGGTTTTTGTGTATAAAATATCATTTTATGTTTAAAACACTTCAGAGTAAGCCTACTGTTTATAGCATGTTAAAACAAACAAAAACAAGAAAATATGTTTTTTGATTATTTTTTTAAAACTTTTTTTTGCTAACCTTGGATCACACCTAAAGGAACATGCTGAAACTTCGGTTCAGTTTTAGTCAGACTTAATACGCCTCAAGTACGGTGCCATAGTAAATAAAGGACGATCCCTAACTGGACCAAAATGCAAAACTGGCCCATTCCCAGTAGCGTAACATCCAGGCCTACAGTTGCTGCAATCCGGGGGGGGGGGGGCAAAGATAAAAGG
>CABFVX010004295.1:20109-68373 GCA_902151425.1 Timema shepardi | reverse complement strand
TTCTGAAGACAGAGCATTCTACCAGGCAGCTACTGAACTTTTTCAACAGTTCAGACATGATTTAATTTGAAAATATCAAATTTTGTACCCGTTATTGTATTGTAAATATTTGTCGTGTATGATTGAACATTATCTTATTCTCTAATAATATGATAACTTCAAAACTATATTCTTGTGTTTCATGTTTTATTTAATTGAAATTACGTCTTATTGTAAAAAAGTAAATATAAACTTGTAACTTTTTTTATTAATATAGTTCATTTTAAATTTACAAGTTTAATGCAATGCAAAAAACCGCATGTTGTTACTATGCATATTTTTTAAGCAATAGCCGGCACAACTTTATCGTTCTTATATAGTAGGTGTCCATCCGAATCTTAAGATGATGTTGATTGTTATCACCAGTTTCTTGCTGTACACAAGGATGCTTTCTTCCATTCTTTTTGACTATTTTGAAAATTCACAACACATTATTTAGTACTACTAATATTACAATACAGCACTAGCACCTGACGAACTTTGTGCCATTGATAGCTTGTTAGAAACTTTTCAGTTAAAAGATTATTGAAAGATAACCGAGGTCCCCCCCTCCCCTTTTTTGTATCCAACCAAGCTTACTTAATGGCGTTTTGACAAGAAAAGAATGGAAGTAAAGTGACCTATCTCCAATGTGATCAAATAGGCATGAAAATTGTTTTTTTTGGGGTTTATTCACTTTTTTCATATATAAACACCCAATTATAATCGTGCTGTTGCAAGTGTAAACAAGTTGCGATTATGAATGCCTAGTTAAAAAATTAAAGTTTCCTTCTCAATTAATAGTTTGAAGTTCAAACACATCTATTAATTTATATATAATTTTAGATCTAATTATTCAATGGTTTTATTATCATTCATGATAGTTGAGATATCATCAGAATAAGAATAACCTTTGGGTAAATGGGTGAAATGCGGGTTGCAGGTAGCCCCTTCGATTGTAAAGCTGCTTCTTCTTAAGCGTATAACGCGAACGAGTAGTAGACACGGTACAAAGTATCAGTATTTTTATTTTATATTAATTTGCAATGAAAGTTAACGAATTGGTTTTAAATCAGTTTATAATAAAATCAAGTCTGGAAATGAAGTGTAATCCTAACACACGTTTAGGGAGATAAACAACAAAAATCTCATGTTTTGTCCTGTCATAAATTAGTATTGTTGAAAAAAATCAACGTTGGAAATTTATCGCCCAGCTCTACTTCAGAGTTTTACTTCACAGCGTCTGATTCGATAAGTGTAATTTTTCTTTGCCTTCCTAATAAATTTGTTAGGAATATAAAAGTAAACAAACAATAATTAGCACTTAATTACCTAACTTGCCATCATCTTATCAAATTATGTTAGGTTAATATATCCTTAAGTTACCTTAATCGAGAACATTTTTATAAATAACCCAAATTGCAAATCAAGTTAAATATAGTTTTCACTATATACATCTTGTTATGTTAAGAAGATTTCTGTAACTGCTCTACCAGCGTAATTTATTATATTTTAAAAAACTTATTCAAACCAAGGGGGAAAAAAAATTTCACTCTGTATTTTTTTTTTTTCAAATATTTCTAAATTAGGCTTGGCATCAGGGCAAAAAAAGTACTGGACCTAAATAGGAACAAATCCTAGAATGTTAGAAATAGTTTTGATCGCTTTATTTTAAGAATCTAATTAACAAACTATTTTTTCCCTCTCATTTGAGGTTTGTGTTTGCTGCAACAATGTGAAAACCACACTAAAATTGATTTTTTTATCTCAAGCTAGTTTAGTAGCAAAAATAGTTATTATTATTATACAAAATGTATTTTATTTATAAAAAAACTCAATAGTGCATGCGCAGAACCTCAAACTCTGACAACATGTTGGGTTGTGTTGGACCATTTGTTGGAGATAATAAACGACCAACCCAACTTAATGGCTCTGACCGGCGCTCTCAACACCAACAAATTGGAAGTGTGTTTATATTGTAACACAACTTGTCGAGATTGTGTTGGCCAACATGTTGTGTTACAATATAAAAGAGGCTTTAGAGGGGAGAGTCAGGCACACTATCTTTGCAACAAGTCATCTCTAGTTGTAAGTCAGAGTAGGATTAGCTGTGTGTGTATAGAGGTGGGGAAACACGACGTGATGGACTTGCAATATGTTTGTTCCCAAAACGCGATGTAATCGACATGAGATGTAATAATGCCCACCCATTATCAGCTTGTCTTGCACTCACTTTCTTTCAAAGTCTATTTCCAACGTTGATGTTGTGAAGAAGTGCAGGTTGTAGTTTTGTAGAGTTCTTTGCTGCGGTAGCTCCGTAGCCTGTGCAGGTAGTTTGTAGCCCTTTTGAGAGTTTCTCTGGGTTGCAAGCCGTATTTGTTTCTATCCTGGTACGTGGTTCGCTGCCAATCTTATGGAGCGGCGGCTCACACAAATTAAAGACGCCAATACTTTGATGTTTAAAAACTTTAATGTAAAAACAATTTGTTTGAATAAAACCACACGTATGTCGGAAGTTATTAAAAAATTCAACAATACAGAGACCTTTTATTTCGCTGCAGGCTATACGAGACAGAGAGAAAAAGAAAGAGTGAAAGAGAGAGAGAGATAAAATAGAGGTAGGGGATGTTTACAACAAAAATAATACCGTATTGGCCTGAATTTAAGACAATAGTTTTTATTAAAAATCGAAAGTAAAAAATAGGGGGTTGGCTTATATTTGCGGCCTAGCATCTTATGTTATTAATTTCAACTTACTTTGTGTAGAGCCGTTAGTATTGCATATTTCTAACCAAAGCTAATAAATCAAGCACAAAATACATTTTTACGGCATAGCTTCTTGTGTTATTAATTTCAAACTTAATTTTTGTGAAAAGCTGCTTCTATTACACATTATTTATTAAAGTTAGTAAATCATGCATAACATATTTTCACATGAATACTAACTCGAAAACTTTATTTTATCGTAATATTTCACCCGTAAAAACGTAAACATAAACATTACTTCAAAGTTATTTTTCATTTTGGTCATAGAAGTACAGCAGTGGTGTGGTATTCTGACATTATGCTTGAACGCGCTCTAAGAACTGATCTCGGGGAGCGCTTAGTAAGCGCTCAGTGAACAATCAAACAAGTGGATCTTGGAGCGCTCAGTAACATGATGATGCTGCTGTGTAGTGAGTAAATGCATGAATCGGTGTTCAAAAATAGTGTTTCTTTTCTCCATATTGCGTGACATCAGCTGCCTGCTGATTATCATACGGTATTCGTTTGTTTTTTTGTGTGAATTAGTTACAGCAAGATAAATAAAATATAGTTAAGTGCAGTTTTAATTAAAGTATATTTTTATCTTTTACAATGGCACCTGATAGTGTAGAAAAACGCGGCACATCGTCAAAGCAGATAAACAAAGTTGAAAGACGAAGTTATGATGCATGCTTTAAGGTTGCAGTTGCAAGATACGCTATGCAAATGAACAACTAGGCGGTGGCACGCCATTATGGTGTGACTGAGGTTAATGTACGCCACTGGAGGAAAGATTTTCCCAAGCTGAAGAGTTGCAATTCAACACGTTAGGCATTTCGTGGCCCCCACAAAAGGACGCCACGAAGAATTGGAAGAAAAAGTTACTCAATTTGTAAGGGAGAAATGAAATGAAGGAGTGCCCCTATCAAGAGAAATCATTCCTTTGAAAGCCCTTGAATTGGATCGGGAATATAATGTTCCGCGGCAGACTTTTAAAGTCAGTATTGGTTGGGTTAAAAGAATGATGAAGAGAAATGGATTATCTCTCAGACACAGGACAACAATAGCCCAGAGATTGCCTGCTGATTATGAAGATAAGCTTTTAGCTTTTCAGAGATACATTATCAGACTCAAACAGGCCAACAATTACCTCATGAGTCAGATTGGAAATTGTGACCAAACACCAGTGTTCTTTGACCTGCCATCTAACACTACTGTGCACCCTAAAGGGGAGAAGACTGTAATGATCCGTACCCCAGGCAATGAAAAATTAAGGGTAACCGTAGTAATGCTTGCCTGTCTTGCAGATGGTTCCAAACTCCCACCTTATGTAATTCTAAAAAGGAAGATCATGCCACCAGAAAAAATGCCTAAAGGAATTTGAGCTTCAACATGAGGTAAGAGAACCTTGTATTAAACACAATTTTTCTTTTATTTTTATTGAGCCATGGAGAAAATAGGGTAAGGCTCGTCTTACATTTGAGGCCTTTTTATGTGTGCTTTACTACTAGATTGTTTTTTTGATTTCTAGTCTGACCAGGCACCCACCCTCGCATCTTCGTTGGCTGGGGAAAGTCCTCACCCTCTTACATATCAATAGAGTAGCGAGAGAGGAAATGTCTTTCTCTTCCCCTTCATGTTAGTGTACATAGTGTGTTTAATTAGAAACAAACATTAGTGTAATAATTGCATAACGTCTTAAAACTGACATTTTGATGCTGTGCAATCATATTTGCAAAGAAAAATGTATTTTAACTGACTAAGGGCTAGTTCATAATTCGATTGAGTACACCTCAAATGTGGCGCAATACTAAATACAAGACTACACCTACCTAAACCAGGATGGAATGGGCCACTTACACATATAAAACTGGCCTGTTCCATTCTGGTTTTGGTAGGTGTCGTCCCACTTTTAGTGTAGCGCCACACTTGAGGCGTACTTACTCAGACTATGAAACTGGCCCTAAGACTTTCAATAACTTGAACCCATTTCAAATTTAAATATTATATAAAATTATTCAAGATTGATAATAAAGTAGATTATGTCTTAAATGAGAATGTTCTTATAATAATATTCAAAAGGGAAGAAAAGGTGATTGAGAAAAAGTTATAATAAACTATATGATGAAATTTAAAATATTATTTACTGTAGTACATCAAGCAACCTTGCTCTAGTATAGTGTGTTAAAACTTTAAAATAATCAGTGATTTATTAAAATTCACAATGAAGGGATATTTCTGTCATAAAAAAATGTACTCATCAGAGCTTACAACAAGTTTAGTTTTGTCAACAGATACTCCACAACAGACTAATGGAACCAATATTTATACTTTAATTCAATTATCAATGTAACTAAAACATTTTATACCATGGAAAGTTTGCATTTGAGATTCACATACTAGGGGCCAGATTCATAGTGAGACATGGTGCCCCTAGAAACCAAATACCTGAACTCTAAAGGAATTGGCCAGTTTTGCATATGAAATTGGCCCATTCCATTCTGGTCTAGGTAGGTGTGGACTTGTGTTTAGTTTTGAGCCACACTTGACACGCACCAAGTCTGACTATGAAATTGACCCAAAGAATTCCACTAAATAAAAAGCAAATTAATAAAAGTATACACATAAATAAAATTAATAAAAACTAAACATTTCAAAAATTATGAAAAATATTTGTCTAACCGATAGCTTGGCGATATTAAAAACTTGTTTCAGTGGACAATTTCTTGCAAGACACTTTAAAATATTGACAAATATTTTGGTTGTAAAATAAAATATTATATAAAGTATTATGATACTATTTACTAACTTTCCACATCATGATGAGAGGTTGAATAATATCCTAGTGATACAGGATTAGAAATTTCTGAAACTACATAAACTGGTGAGATTTCGAATAACTTTTATATCAAGCTTTCCCCATGAACAATAGTAGTCAAACATCCACAAATACTTACGGGTTTAAACTTGCTAAAAAAAAAAAGTTGTAAATAAACAATAATTTTGACATAAAAATCACAATTTCTAAGGCATTTGACAGATGCCGTGCCCCTTTTATTATTAGTTTTGAGTGAAACAAATGGTTACTACTTTTTAACAAGTTTTCATAGCACAATAATTTTTTTTCAAACAAACAAGATTTAGCTAGTTCAATTCCCTAGGAAACCATCTATATTATATTTAATTAATGAAACTAATAATTAAAGTGTGTACTTTTTTTCATAGCTGAATTATAGGGGAGTAAAGCAACACAAAAGGATAGTTAGGTTAGGTCTTTATAGAAACAAATATATATATCTCCCCTTACAAATCTTCTCATTACTATTTTTACTTGATCATTGGAAGAAAAATATTGGCAAACGCATTGGATAAGTTCAACTGTAAGTTTTTCTTTTCTTAATTTTGTGTTTCTCCAGACTGAGGTAGAATTGTGATTAAAAGATGGAAATGTGAAGAATGTATTAAACAATGATGAGATTAGTTTGTTTGGATTTGATAAAATCTATCAAAGCTGGCCATTCAAAATTGTCTTTTTTCATTAATTATTTTCATATTTATCAATCAAGGAGAGGTATTTTGTTCTTTTTTATCATCTTAGCTTCTGGGAATAAAAAAAATTATGATACTTTTGGTTGCACAATAATTTCACATTAATTTATGTGCGTTTAGCATTAATTATTTTTTCATTTCATAGGCTAGCGTATATAATTAAACTTTATGTTAATCATACAGTTTTGATACACATAGTTCTCTTTGTTTGAAATGTAAATTTGGATCCTGACTGGAATTTTCATTGCATTGAGATAGTTTAAAGTGCTTGGTAAAAAAAAAAAGTTTTCCCTGGATTGAACTTTCAGTCTCCTGGATTCTCTTGTACGGTTTAAATAGAATGTGTTATTGTTCATGGCGGGCACTGCACAGGAAATCGTCAGCTCGTTTCTTGAAACAAGAGCACTGCTACAAAGTGTCGAGTGTTCACTCCTGGTTGTTGCGGCCAAATGGCCAGGGCACACGCACAGTCCCTCCGCGCGTCTTGCCGCTGCCCCCAGAGCTTAGTGAGCGTTCCCTGAATGTGGGTGAGGAAGAAGACGATGCACATGAGCTAAGGCTTGTAGAAGGGGTCATGCCAAATATTTCCTGCACTGTTGGGCGGTGGAACTCTGATGCAGACACGGATTCTGAGAAGAGAAGAGTCTATCATAGATTGCCGGCAATTCCAGATTATTTTATATACAATTGAAAAACTAGAGTTATTAGAAGAAACAAAAAACAAAACACAAACAAATAAAGAATGCATTTAATAGAATGCTGAACTGGTAAGTACACACTAAATAATTATTAAATCACCACTTGATGATGATTAAATTTGACAAATTAAAATATTATGTCATAATATCTTTTCAGTTTTAAGTATATATGCTAATTACTCTAATGGAATAGGGGTGAGGAAGGAAGCATTTTAGAGGTAATATATCCACATTTGCTTGGAAGGACAGTGGAAAACCATTCAGGAAAAACCACCCTCGGTACACTTCAACCAAGATTTTAACCTCAATAAGCCAACTAAACACGGGCATGACTGATGCCTTAGACCATTCGGCCAATGCAGCGAGTATTTAAATAACTCATTTTGATAGTGATTCATTCCAATTTTGCTTAGGAGCTCATGACAGCATTATTCACTACCTTAAAAAAAATTGTCATATTGTTAATTCCATATTTGAGGGTATTTTTAGAAGAAAAAAAAACTTTCTGAGAATATTCAATCATCACAAACAGATTAAAATAGTATCCCTTTTGTTCTTTTAATTTGTTCCTATGTATTAATCAACCTATTAAATATATAAATGAAGGTAGAGAATGAATAAACACAATATAACTTACAATATGAAAATAGATAGTACTTGTTCCTTAAAAACATCTTCAATATAATTATCAAAAGTTGAGGAAATGTAAAAACCTGCCATTTAAATAAAATAAATAATAAAAATTGGAACGGGAACATAGATAAGAGATGAGCCAGGTTGGGATGGACCAGACCCACACCTATTATATTGTTTTATAATTTACATTATCCGGAAGCCTAATCAAGGATCAAGGCCTGCCAATTTTAGACCCATGGCACACTCTTGTACCTAATTGAGTACTTAGGCTAGCTTAACTCATTAATAATAATTTACTTTTAGGTTAACGGCTTATTTAAAAATACCTATATTTATCAAGGTTAAATGCAGGTAAACACTGTTTACCCTGAAAGGTAGCATTATTACCTTAATTGATTCCACTATGGTATAACTTAAGGTGGGATGGAAGGGAACACGAGAAAACACCTGTGGTTTTGCAGTTTTTATGGCAAAACTTTTTTTTGGGTCAAAATAAATATGAAATTGCCCCAGTACAAACAGAGTTTTAATTTTTTTTTCACATGTTGGTATCAGCAGTTGTTGAATATCTCTCATGAGCATGGTGGCATTAGATGACAGAAACTTTTTAAATGAAGATAAGAAGTGGTCATTAATTCCAGAACACTCTTTACAGCTATTCAAGACATATGGATGTCACCATGTGAAGAAAATTAAATTATGTTTGTATGGGTGCCATAAAACTGCAAAAACACCGGTATGTTCTCGCATCCCCTGCCATCTCACCTTTAAAGATAGCTTTGTCAAGTTGAAAGTGATACCTTCCGTAAATACAGTAGACTATTTATCATCCAGGTTAATATAGCTTTATGAACATTAGAAAAACATAGATGATACAATTTAATAGTGTGTATTTTATCTCTAATTGCACCACAAATTAACAATCCCATAAAAATGGTTTGTGATGTTTTCTTGATTACATGGTTAATAGCAATCCTTCAGAACTCTGCGATATGCTTGGATGGACGCACAAATCGACCATCAAATTCATTGATGTCTAAGTTAGCTTTTCTTAATGATAATAAAATGAATTATTGCCTAATGACTTGGAAATGTATAATAAGACAATGCAGAAACATTGTACATTAACATAAAGGATGCCAAACTGAAAGGATAAAGATAGTTAGGTTAGGCCTAGATAGGAACAAATACACTTCTCTCTTCATTTCTTACAACACTTATTTTCACACTTCTCACGTCTTCCACATTTACACATTGTTTGAATTTTTGGAAATATTCCTTTTCTTATCAAGAGACACATAAAACACAAAAGTAAACACCAGAGGAATTTGACCTATCCTTTGTATTTTATGTTTTTATTACTTATCTCTTTATGAAAAAGGAATTTTTCCAATAATTCAAACTATGTTGAAGTGTGAAAAGCGTAAGAAGAAATGACGAGAAAAGTGTCTAACCTAACTATCCTTTCATGTGTGCTTCCTTCTTTATCTCTTAACCAGTCACATGTGACTTTTTTTGTATGACAAAATATTTAAAATTGATAAAACTATTGCATTAGGGTCAAAAGAGTTAATCAGCTAAATATAACCATTAAAATTTCATCAATGTTTGACCCAAAAAAACAACAAAATTCATAATGGTTATATTTAGTTATATCAACATCAAATTACAAAGTAAGAAATATTAAAGCACTAAACTGGTTCTAATTGTAAATAATGTTTATTTGAATTTAACATACTTTATGAGAATTCATTAAATAACACTTAAACAAAATCACAAACATCTGTGCTTGATAAAATAGATTCAGAATTTTGCTTGAAGTAAGGGATTGAGACAGCATTCAGTGACAGTGAAAATAAAACTACAGTTTTAGATGGTCAGGCAGTGTAGGGATGATCTTTGTAGGTATAAGCTGTATAATGGCACCGATTAAAGAAAACAATAAACTGAATTAATAAAAGGGCAAGACTTATGTGCACTTACCAGACAATAGTAGGCCTCAAAGTTAACCATTAAAACACATTGTTAAGTAATTTTCTTCAGCAGAAAGAATAAAACAACTGGAGTATGGAAGCATGGCTAGAGGTTGATCATGGTCACTTAACATTCTGTTGTTGCCTGTATCTTGATTCAAAAACAGATTGTATGCTCGTATTTTGCAGTTGCCTGTTCAAAGCCTGCAACATTTTTGTGACTCAAGAGACAGACAACAACAGAATTTACTATATGTTTTATTATAACTCAATAAGGAAAACCTCTTTTCGCTTTATGAGGTAATTGTATAATATTTCGAATAAGGTATAGGAAAGGTAGATAGAAATATATAAAAGGGAGACAAACACAAAATGGCCTTTACAATGAAAAGTGTGAACTGTGTTGTTCTTTTCATTGTAAAAGCCATGTTGTGTTTGTCTCCCTTTTATATGTTTCTATCCACCTTTCCTATCTATACCTTCTTCCAAATAATATACTATATGTTTTATTGTATTTTTAATCGTGAACTTTGAGGTGTACGATTTTCTGGTAAGTGTGTAAGCCTTCCCCTTCTATCCTACATTCAATGTTTAATTTAATACAGTCGTATGTCGCCATGTTTTTTGTTCAAAATATTTTGGTATCATGTAAAAGATTCAAAGTTTGAAACAAAGCAGGAAAAGGGTGGAAAGAAACTAATTATAAGGTTTGCACTATTGTATTCATCTTCTACACAAGACAAAAACTGTAATAATTATATTTTGAGAGCATTTATCAGAGTTACAAGTCAGCACTCACCAATCAGAGGGGTCTCATCATATAAGGATCCTTGCCTAAGGCCTCTAGTGAAAGAATGCCGCGTCGAGCCTGGGGACTGAATTTCCATTATCTTCTCAGCTGCATGCTTCCACCTGCAAACACAAACATTATATCAAACATATTTTAATGATAAAACCACACAGAAATTTAATCAAATATGAGTATAGTATTTATTCTATTTAAGAATCCTAAATTTCATCAACTGTTTCCAGCCTGTGGCTGGGTCAGTTTAGTAAAATGCCTCCATCTTCCTTTATTCTTCCTCATTTTAATTCCTTCCATGCTTATCCTCTCACTTCAACACTTTTTTTTTACTACTCCCATCTCTTTCTTGGCCTCTCTTGAGGTCTTTTCCCAACATTTTCTTCAGCATCATATCATCCTCATTTCCCTTAATATGAATCTTGTATTATATAGAGAAAAAAATAAGATGGAGAAATAAAGAAACTCAACAGCAGCAATGTCTGCCCCCTGCTTAACAATGCTGCCAATGGAGAAGAGGTAATGTCTGCCTCTTGAAGACAATTGATTGTTATCTTCCATTACTTTGACCTAGGGGTCATTCCAGTGGCATTAATGTAGAGTGTGAACGGTTCTTATTTTCAATGTAAAAGTCATATTGTGTTTGTTCCCTGCTCGGTGTTTCTGTGCCTCTTTCCTGTTCCTTCTTCCATATATAACAAAACATACCTCAAAAAGTGAAAAGAGGTTTTTCTTATCATATGAATCTAAGAAAACACACTAAGCATATAAAGTTCACTTTACTGCATAAACATACTTTATACAGATGTGATCGTTTCCTTTGAACACCAAATGGGAGGTGTCCACATACAAATAAAAATATTAACATTTAAGTAAGTTATACAATTTCTAATTTCCATAGTAACTTGAAATGCTATAAATAAAATAAAAACTATGGAGGAAAATTCACACCTTTGCGAAAAGTTAACCTTTTATGCTTGGCAAGTTTTCTAGTTTTATAATCAAACATGAAGGAAAGGTGGTTAGAAAGATAAAAAGGGAGCTTGGATGGTAACAAATGATTTTCTTCAAGAGGCATCCATTACCTCTATATTCAGTGGAAATAACTGTATATTAATTTCATTGTAAAAGCCATATTGCATTCATTCTTTTTTGAATGTTTCTATCCACCTTTACTGTACATTCTTACAAATGCTACCAAAAAAAACCAAAACTCAAAAAGGGGTTTATATTAAAGAGATATAAATGTAATAAAATGTGAAAACTTGTAAAAAATGAAGCATAAGTAAAAGATATAATATTACAAAAGACTTGAATATTTTGAGTCTATCCAATGTGTTTTTAGTGTGATTTAGTTTTATTTATGCTCCATTTTCTTTAAAGCCATCATGTTTATTTAAGGATGTTATGGCATGCTTGCAGCTCTTTGTTTTATACAAATAAATATTTTGGTTTGAGATTTGTAAATAAGCTAATTGAATTTAAAATGAAAGGAAAGGAAGGGGGTAGGGATTTAACCATGTGACTCAAGTTGGCCCGCCACATTGCCGAAAAAAAATAATTGTTTTTTTAATCGTTGGTTCTCTATTTGTGCTCTATTTGTGCTCATATGTGCCCGAACATGAACATTTGTGCTGTGAAACTGGCCAATTTAAAAAATATTTAATGTGACAGGCTAACTTGAGCTCAAGCTAGCCTTCCACATATTGAAAAACACAACATAACAAAATTTATTTAAGTCAATCCATTGTGCTCCTTTTGTGCTCATGTGTGCCCGAAAATGAACATTTGTGCTTTAAAATTAGAAAATCTAGAGAACATTTAATGTGGTGGGCTAACTTGAGCATTCCCTATATCATAACCTGTAGAAAAATTGAGTTCAAGCTGACCCGCCACATTTTTAAATATCAATGTAACGAAATTTTGTTTTCACCATTCGTTTAAGCTCCGTTTGTGCTCATATGTGCCCAAAAATGAATATTTGTGCTCTAAAATTAGGTATGCTATATAACATTTAATGTGGCGGGCTAGGTTGAGCCTTCCCTTATACTATAACATGTAGAAAAATAGAGTTCAAGCTGGCTCGCCATATTTTGAAATATAAATGTAACAACATTCTGTTTTCAACATTTGTTTGTTCTTCGTTTGTGCTCATTTGTGCCTGAACATGAACGTTAGTACTGTGAACCTAGGTCTTTTAGATATCATTTAATCAAGGCGATCCAACTAGAGCTCAAGCTAGCCCGCCACATATTGAAAACCAAACATGACAAAATTCTATTTTCACTATTATTTTGTGCTTAGTTTGTGCTCATATGTGCCCGAAAATGATGGATTCACACAGGTTAGATTATTATTATTATGACGTGTTTAATCTTTCGATAAGTCCGTTACTGTATTGGTTTGTGAATCAACACAATAATACTTTACCACATGAAATAGTCTATAAAACCCTTAAATTTTTAGAAAATTGTTCTTGTTTGGGCAAATATGACCATAATCGAATGTTGAAAACAGAATGTTGTTACATTTATATTTCAAAATATGGCGAGCCAGCTTGAACTCTATTTTTCTACATGTTATAGTATANTTTTTAGAAAATTGTTCTTGTTTGGGCAAATATGACCATAATCGAATGTTGAAAACAGAATGTTGTTACATTTATATTTCAAAATATGGCGAGCCAGCTTGAACTCTATTTTTCTACATGTTATAGTATAGGGAAGGCTCAACCTAGCCCGCCACATTAAATGTTATATAGCATACCTAATTTTAGAGCACAAATATTCATTTTTGGGCACATATGAGCACAAACGGAGCTTAAACGAATGGTGAAAACAAAATTTCGTTACATTGATATTTAAAAATGTGGCGGGTCAGCTTGAACTCAATTTTTCTACAGGTTATGATATAGGGAATGCTCAAGTTGGCCTGCCACATTAAATATTTTTTAAATTGGCCAGTTTCACAGCACAAATGTTCATGTTCGGGCACATATGAGCACAAATAGATCACAAACGATTAGACAAAAAAAAATTTTTTTTCGGCAATGTGGCGGGCCAACTTGAGTCACGTGATTTAACCAAATAGTATCATCAATCATCAACAACTGTTTCCAGCCCGTGGCCAGGTGAGTAGTAACATGTCTACATCTTCCTCTTTTTTCTTATTGATTTAATTCCCACTCACCCATTCTACCATAATGTTTATTTTAAACATAGGTGACCTGGTGGTTTGGGGGGTAAGACTTCTGTGCTGGGGGTCCAGGGTTCAATCCTCTGTCCCGGCACAGATTTGATTGCCAAACCCTTCCTTCACCTCTGTATTAATCACAACTTGTGAATGTGTGGAATGCCAGGCCTCTCACCCGTGGTTTGGATTCCACGTTAAACTGTAGGTCCTCCATTTCATTTCATAATCACCCTACCATTACACATTAGTGCAAGTGGGTACAACCCGAGGCGGTAGTAAGATGCGGTAATAGTAATAAATTTTTTTTATCCGAATCTTAAGATACTTAATTAAATGATAGTCAAAAGTTGTGTAGTTTTTATGACAAAACAATTTTTTGGCCAAAATAAATAAAATATTTCTCCAGTACAAACATTACTTATTCTCTTCACCTGTTGAAATCAACAGTTCCTGAATATCAGTCGTAAGCATGGTGGCATTTCTAACAAACTTTTTAAATTAAGAGGAAAAAAACTCATTAAATTTCAGAACGCCCTCGACAGATATTCAAGAAATTTTTAGTTCACCATATGAAAAAAATAAACCATTTTTGTGCTGGAGCAATATTTTATTTATTTTGTCCAAAAAAATTATTTACCATAGAAATTGCAAAAAAAAAAATCGGCTTTTCCTCACATGCCCTTCCATCCCACCTTAAGTAGTAAATTAAAAATCTAATGTTTGGTTTTTATTTTTGCCCTAGAATTGAGTTGGGAAAAAAGATACAAAAAACTCATTGTCATCTTCTGAATCCCACTGTGAGAAATATTAAAATAATATTTACACTATTGCAGGGCAGCTAAGCAAAATTGTTACAAAGTAAATCAAAGTAACCTTGGAATTTAAATTTACCTGAGATGGTCTTTGCAGTGCTGCACAAGATTCCTGGTCCACCGCTGCTGCTCCTCTGAAGTCTTGGTGCGGATTACACACTTCTCTTCTTTGCCTTCACATTGGTTCACAATGACTAGTTCCTTAGAGGATGCCAAACTAGGTCTTACAGCTGTGTCCTGGACACATACAAATCTAGGTTAGCTCGCGTATGAACAGAAAAATTATCAACTTACGAATGCCATTAATAGTGAATTTTTTCTTGGGTTCACTGTATTGTTATACCTCTTCAAATAAAATTATAAATATTGTGTGATAATTTTCCATTTCATTGTGTTAGAAGAGTTGTTATTTACTAAACCACAAAAAGGTAGTTTCAGCTTTTAAAAGGTACTAATTTTTTGGTTATTGCTCATAAAACATAAAGCAAAAACTTATTGAATTTTAAAATAATATTCTCATAAAAAATAAACAAGAGAACTTAAAAGAAGACAGAAACAATTGGACATTTATAAAGTAACATTGACGGTTGGAATTTCTCATCTTCAGATTTTCATAGCCGTGAGGAGTACAATAGTCTGTTAGAATTGGTTTGATTTCGACTGTCTTAAAACCTTAACACACAAAAAGATTCCACTTTTCACACACAAAAAAAGAAGTTATTGTCATTTCTAAGTTTAAGTTCTCTGTTTAGCACACAAACGTGCCAGATATTTTTATGGTATTCTTAGCAGCTTCAGTAACCTTTTACTTGGTAATTATTTCTATTTAGGGATGAGCAAAGTTATATATTGCCAGGGGTGCACACAGAAATTCTTCTTAGGGGGGTCCAAAGTAAAGAAGTTACAAGTCAACAGTCAATCCAAGCCATTACTCGTATACGATTTATACTTTGAACAAATTACCAATTACTTTATGAAACTACATATAGATTATACAGTACAACCTATAATAGTAATTTCAATAGATTATATACATATTCATCACATGAAGGGGATTTAACATTGCCAAATCATTGCTTTGTATTATAATTTTATTTATTTTTCATGTTTGCGTGGGGGGAGGGTGGGGTGGGGTGTTCAGGTGTGCGCATCCCTGTATATAGCATAAGTTAGTCTGCATTTGTATAGAGAGAGAGAGAGAAAGAGATACCATTTTCAAAAAACCACCCTCGGTACACCCGATTGATAGTCATACCTCGATCTCATCATTGGTGGTCTAGTCTAATGTGAGAATGATATCGTAGACCATGGGGCCACTGCCTACTGAGCTAAGTCAGGGGGACAAATTCGATTCCCGCGGACTGGATGTTGTGCTTGTCCTAGTCTTAAGATAGATTATAAAGGATATGAAGTTACGACAGGCCTAGTAAGCTGGTAGTGGAAAATATATGGCATGTATAAAAAATTGACCCGGGCCACAGGTAGGAAACAGTAACGGATGTAAAGTAAAATACACTCCAGCATCACTTAGATTAGTGTGCTGGCTAACTTACTTTAAATCATGAAGAAACCTAAAGTTAATATTTTACTTTGCATTTGATCACATTTTCAAGGTTCAACATGATCTTCAAAGTGCCTTTGGCAATTAGTTTATCATGAAGGTATTTTTAGTTATGTTTGCATAGTAGATTGTAGTCTTATTTAAACCACAGTATAATGTATGTAAAAAAAAATATCTAATATTGTTTCCAGCCTGTGGATTGGGTCAGTTTTTTTTATTCAATCAATATATTTTCCACTATTGAATTGCTAGGACAGGCACTGTGAAAGGGTAAACTCTTCAGCAATCGTACATTTTTCGGCCGTGCTGGGAATCGAACCTGGGACTCATATCTATAGCCACACAAGCTATAGACTGAGCTAAGGTATCAGATTACATTTACGTCACATAAAGATACCAATATTATTAATAAACCACCTTATTTCCAGAAAACCTAAATTAATTAATCCATAAAAAGGAGCTCTGTTGTATTTTGCAAAATAGTTCATATTTCTCTAATGATTGAATTCCTTTAATTTGTCGGGTATAGCTTTCATTCTTTTTGCTAGATTCATTAAAGGATGAAGGGAATGCTAATATTTAAGGTCAAATCTGACATTAAATGGTTGACTTGTCCTATTCATGAAGACATGTTTACCCTGTCGACAGTGATGGATCTTAACGGGTCCTGCCCTGCCTCCCAATGGTCCCGCGCCATCCACAGGTCAAGTCTGAACGCCTGCAGCTGTCCCCAATACGACTGTCCCTGACACTCCAAGGTGCCGGCGCACACCTCCTGGGATACGCAGTCCGGTTGGGCCGCCAACCGGCAGCAGAAGTGACCAAACAAAGGGAGCTGGTGGCTCTTGTTGTCTGAGCAAATATTACAGACATTCATGAGCAAACTTTTACTCCACTGTGCAATTTAATAACAAACTGGAAGTTATTAAAAACTCATCTTGCTAGTTAAAGGAGGGGATTATCTAACTCTCAAACCATTAAGGAGAGTCGAGGAAATTTCGAATTTGAGATTAAAAAAATAATTAAATTTTAAATTGGAATTTGTTTTAAAGCTTTAATTCTAAAACATAATTATAGGCCAAACATAACAAACAGACCCATGACCCATGACCAGTAATTAAACACATACAACTGAATGTAAGAATATTATAATAAACACATATTTACAAAAAAAAAATTAGTACTCAATGTTTATATATATAATTTTTTATTATATCAATGAAATTTATATTTTATCTTATGTTCATTATTTTTATAAGGTTTTTATTTGTAGGTAAAATGAATATTCATATTTGTAAAAAAAAGTGGATTCGACCCAATTACATAAAGGCTTGAATGACAATAATTTAAATTAACATTATTGTTGAGAGAAGGGGGCAAGTGTTTAAATTGAATGGAAGTACACAATTATTTTAACGAATATCAACAAACAAGGTGTAAATCATTGTAATTATGGAAATGTCTGTATGGAAGAGACCACAATTAACTTAATTTAAATTATTTATAAAAATAAACTTAAATTTTAAGTGAATTTAAGTTGAACAAGTTGTATTAGATTGACGTGAAAAAATGATAAATATAATATATATATGCACAATATTTGAAAGATATTTGTAAAAGATTTGGTAATATTAATTACAAGTTATGTTACAATTTATTAGGATATATTGGATTTATAACAACCATCTGAAAAATTAGGTACATTTTAAAATAATAGTCATTTTAGTCATAATTATACTTAAAACTAGGTTGTAAAATCAAAGGATGATGTGGCCATCTATGTATTGAATATTAGTATGCTGTATTACTCTTGAGAATTGACAAAAGTTATTAAGTTTGAAAAATAAAAATAAAATTTATTTCTTAGTTGTAGTTCCCTGTTCCTTGATTTCTAGCTGCAAGTGCTGCACAATTATTTTGACATGTTTCAATGCAACAACGACATCATCCTCAGGTCTGATGATGAGAATTACAATTAACGTGTACACATGAAGTAAAATAAGAAGGTATTTTGTATTCTGATATTGTGAAAATGAGAGAGTAGATATGTTTCGAATTTATTTATTCGTGATAATTTAAATGAAATAAATTATATGGGAATAAAGAGAGAATGATAAGAAACAAAATTTAAAAAGGATCAAGTCTTTTCGACACTGGCTCGAACAGGTCCATTAACTACTATGGAAGGATGGGCGTGTGTAGACAGGAATTTAATTCTCCTATTAAGTTTCCTTATTAACATGACATAGGATACTCAAGCACGTAGTTCAAATTTCTGGTAAATATGTTGTTTCATAATTATTTATTTTTTCAACATTATAATTTATTAACCTTCATTAATTTTATATGTTATACCACATTGACTGGCGCATTGTCTCTTAACCATAAATTGCATTCAGTGTGTTCTTACTTTCTGATCAGACCTGAGGATGATGCCGTTGATGCATTGAAACATGTCGTCAAACTGACCGGCACTTGCAGCCAGAAATCAAGAGAATCGAACACTCCTTCCTTTGACTTACTGCGTCAATACTCTACCACTAAGCTATCCAGTATTCATCCCATGATGAGGGTCATTCTTCACTCATATTATTAAGGCAAAGTCTGTGATGGACGTGTGGAGATCATTGGTTAGCAATCATGATCTATTATTGATTCCACAGCCACCTTCTGACTCAGGTTTATAATAAAAGATTGTAATTAAAGCTAATTTCAATAGTGAGACCTAGGTTATGGTTTGTTTTATTGTGAAATATTTTTTTTGGGTTTATTTATGTTATTTTTGTATTTAGGACCTGTTTTGCAATCAAAGTTCTGACCGGGGTCTCGGCAATGTGTACTTACCCACATTTTCCAACTTCATGTCATGAGTGTGGATACTGTCATGAACATCTGCAAGAGTCAGTCGAGCCATTGCCATCAACTCAAAATGTGGTCCACTACAATAAACACAGTAATTGTTAGGTTTTAAATAATATATTTACAAGTAAAACCTTTTCACTTTACGAGGTAATTGTATTATATTTGGAAAAAGGTACAGTAAGGGTGGATAGAAACATATAAAAGGACCTGAACATAATATGGATTTTAAAACTAAAAGAACACAGTTCACACTTTACTTTGCTTTACTTTGTAATTGATAGGGTCAAGAGGCAGCCATTACCTTTTTGTCCAATAATTATTTAGGCCACAAAAACAATGAAACTTTAAATATTAATCTGATTCACACACGAGACTCACATTTTCCCCGAGTTGAGCTCATCCCGTAGAGAGGCGGCCAGCTTCTTCCCAACTGTACGGCTTATGGAAGAATGGATGGTCTTCTTAATTTTGCGTGGGGTGCTCGCGATGCTAAGATCATCCTGCAGGATATGACTATATACCTCAAGGCGGAACTCAAAGTCTGCAGGGATCTGGTTACTGAAAAAAACACCCAATAACTTTAACAGGTCACATCTTCAGATTCAAACCTAAGTTTATTTATTCTGTTTGGTGAATGAATGTAACATAATGAACAGATGCAGTATTGGAACATAACTTGAAGATTAACTTTACTGAAAACATTAAAATTAAATCAAATGGCCAAAAAATGTGCACATTTTTACGTCCCTAGATTAAAGTAATTTCAATAAAATAAATCCATATTTTACACACAACCTGTAGCCTACTTGAGCCAGATTAACTTGACTTCCCAAAACCTTAAAGACATTGAGATTATCATCACACTTTGAGAAGCCTTGTAAAAAGATTTCCACTGGACATTCTTCTTTTTATTTTGTTTTCCTTTATCAATTATAATTTAAATAATTATATTTTATACATTCTATTTATATGAGCAGTTACCCACCTCGGTAGCGTAGTTGGCTCGTGCTGAGCTCGACTGCTGAGGACGGGGAGATCGAGGTTCGAATCTCAGTCGGGTGAACTGGGGTGGTTTTTCCTAAATGGTTTTCCACTCTCCCTCCACGCAAATACTGATTACTACCTCTAATTAAACCTTCACAATTCCTAATCCATTAGTGTAATTAGTACTCAAAGTGTATAACTCGAACGGGTAGTAAGATGCAGTGCTAAATAATAATAATGAGCGGTTAAATTAACTTTAAATTGTCTATTCTTTAGAATTCACACACAAATAAACATAGTGATATCAGTGAGGGCCATAAGCCTGATTAATACACTCCATTCACGGTAGGAATTACTCTCTGAAAGGTCTTTTTTCCTGCCAGTATCCTACTATATAATAGATTTCTGGTAGGAAAAAAGGCCTTTCAGAAAACAATTCCTACGGTGAACGGACTTTAGTTATCGGGCTGACTTACAAGAGCAGGACGTCGGGGAAAGTGATGTCGGTGAGGGCCCTGTCGACGGGGCACAATAGCGCCGTGTCGTAGATCTCTGTGCCAATCCTGGCAAGGCAGAACACGGCGAACCTTCGGTAGTCCCCCTTGTTCTTGAAGTGGTCCGTGTCTCTCCACATGAGTGGCATGCGCAGGTCCGACAGGGAAACACGCGCCGTGCAGGGCTGGGTGCCATAGCTGTCAAATCCAAACATAACAGATTTCAAATTTTATTCAGTAAAAAAAGTATTTAATTAAATGTAATTTAAAAAATCACATCTGGAATTAAAACCCGGAACTTACGGGTGCAATACAAATATTCAGAATGTTTGAGGATAGCTCAATGGTAGAACATGACTGCGCTAAACTAAAAGGTGCTGGGTTTGATTCCCATATCAAGATGTCATTCAACTATTATTTAATATAATTGAATAAAGTTTCCAGATACGACTGTATTCGTAACCTCAATTAGCTTCCACCTTTAAAAGGTACTGCAAAAAAAGTAACAAAAAAAGTACTTTATTATATTCAGATGGAATTTGACAAGTTGATGCACCTGTTTTGAAAAATAAGTCCTGAACAGGGGCTTTTACCCTGGTCTCCTTTCAAAAAACAATATAAATGATCATCGATTTTCATAGTTATTTTTAAACTATAAAATAATAAAGATAAAGGAAGAATAAAAAATTATAAGACTTATTTGAAACATGTTGTTTAGAAATTAACTTTAATAATAACTTTGACTTGATAAATAAGAAAAATCAGTTCACCTCTGACCAGTTTTATGTTTACTGTATTAACTTTGATGCATGCCAAATTAAATTTTCAAATATATATAAGAAGAACGAAAATGGGGGAAGGATTTTCACCTGGGACAGTGTGATTTTGCAGAGTTGTACCCAAATAATTATTTATTATGAAGTGAGGGAGGGAATGTTGGGATTGTAGATGATACAATCCCAAGCATGGGGCAGAAATAGAAAAATACATAAAGAATAATTATTCTAGCTGGAAAGTGAGGAATGGGGAAACATCCCCCTGGCCCGACCCTGTGGTATAACCCTACCTTCTCGTGTCGTGAGAGATGTATTCCTAGAATTGTATTTAGATAAAACCAACCCCCTTCAAATCAAATATTTAAAAAATATGTAATCAGACAATGCCACAGAAACAACACTAGCCCTAGAATGAATACAACCAAACTATAATGCCATTTTTGTAGTACAACATTGATTTTCTGACCCTCTTCGGTGGCCGCATGGTTTAACGCACTACTCTTGCAGTGGGCTAGACTGCCGATAGCGGGGAGATCAAGGTTCGAATCTGGGTCAGGTGTACTAAGGGTAGTTTTTCAAAAGTGATTTTCTAATCTCCTTCCACGAAAATTCGGGTACATTACCTGTTAATATAACCTTCCTAATCCCTAAAACCATGATCGTAATTAGTACATAAGCGTATAACCCTAACGACAGTAAGGCGCGATGATAAAAACAATCCCAATTAAATCTATATTAATATTATTATTTAGCACCGCGTATTACTACCCGTTAGGGTTATACGCTTTAAGTACTAACTATGCTAATGGATTAGGAATTGGGAAGGTTGAATTAGAGGAGGTGAACCCGCATTTGCGTGGAGGGAGAGCTATATTAATAAAATGAAGAGTTTGTCTTACTATGAGCATTGCTAGATATCTACCTCAAGCAGAAGGAAGAAATTTTAAAATTAGTATTTTATTATTATTAGCACCGCGTCTTACTACCCGTTCGGGTTATACGCACTTACGCTAATGTGTAATGGTACGCTGATTGTGAGATGAAATGGAGGACCTGCAGTTTAACGTGGAATCCGAACCACGGTGGAGGCCTGGCATTCCCCCACATTCACAAGATGTCTTGTCAGAGGTGAAGGAAGGGTTTGGTAATCAGATAAATCTGTGCCGGGACCGAGGATTGAACCCCGGCCGCCAGCATAGAAGTCTGACACCTTACCCCTAGACCGCCAGGTCACCTACTTAAAATTAGTAGCTCCAGTGCATAAACATGTGTACCTCGAAGCTGAAATTTTAAGTTTTTGATTACTAGAAATAATTTATTAAAAACTGGATCATAAGAAATACAATTTAAGATTTTTTTCTGCCTTTTGAAATAAATAAGATGTGCATCAGAGGGGGAAATATATTTGACAGTGTTTCAAATTAAGCTCTACAGGATTTAATCAACACTAGGACACTGTTATTAAACCAAGCAAATGAGCTGTAGAAATAAAGTACTAAAATTACTACTTTTGATACAACCTTGGTCCCGTGCATGGCTCCTTGTAATATTGTAGAGTAATGTTATCTATAGATACAGGGTGTTACGTACCCCAGTCCCTCGCATGGTTCCTTGTAATATTGTAGAGCGACGTTAGCCTTAGATACAGAATGCTACATACCCCAGTCCCCGGCTAGGCTCCTTTTTACGCCTCTGCAGTTCAGCCATGTAGGCGGACATGCGCTCATTGGAAGTGACCAGGTTCTTGGCTGCCTCTAAGGTCTGCGTCTGGTGCCTACAAGCCGCCAACAACTTGGTAGTGCCTTCTCTCATCTTGATCTCAAGATCAATCTTCTGTTCAAGGTCAAACTCCTAAAACAATGCAAGATTTCGATCCAATTAATCGTTTTCATCGTTAAAAAGTGGGGTTCGTGCCAGGCGCGGATTCATTGGGGGGGGGGGCAGGTTTCAGTTGACCCCCCTTGTGAAAGTTCTAAAATTAGTACAAAAACAAAATTAAAGTTCAAATTTTAGAAAGGAAATATAACAAATAAATTATACAATTTGTCTTTTTACGCGCAGACACCTCTTAATACAGGTCCACATGTGCGTTATTCGTCCACGTTTATTCAATTTCCGATATAACTCACGCAAGTGTGGAAAAAATATTAGTGTTTATATGCGAATAATTTTGTCATGCATAGCGAGTAACGAACATTGTTCCTCAGTGAGTCGGTAAACTACCACACCTCAAAGAGGACTAATAATCACCTGAGAGCAGTTCTTCCACGAATACCGAATATAGATAATGTGTGGTTGTGAACAGCGGGAGCGGTGGAACTGTGGAGAATTCTGCCCCCCCTGGAAATAATTTGCCCCTCCCTGGAATAAATCCCCGCCCCTCCCCTAGATATACTTCAAATCCTGTTATATTATCGAATATGAAGCTAAAAGATGGCTTTAAATAAAACTCCAAATGATTTCTTGAAGCATTGTATTGTAAAAAATTTGCCGGAGAAGACCGCTTCAAATAATTACTAGAATAGAGGCATCTAACTGGCAGAAAAAGTTAAGGGTGGAAAACTCTAAATAGCTTCCAAGGTCAACCAAATTTCAAAAATGTCTAGGGGAGGACAACCACAAATAAGCTAGTTTCTGAAATAATTCAGTTTTCAAAATTTTGTCGGTGTTAAGGCCACTTCTAGATGTATCTAACCATCGTAGATTAATTAAGGTGAGAATCACTTTAAATAGCTTTGAGGGACATAAATATTTCAAAAAATGTCTAGGTGAGGAACACTTTAAATGGCTTATAGACCAATATGATTTTTTTAAATCAAGGCGAAAGCAACCCAAAGCTTCTAAAATGATCCATTTTTCAAAAAATTGCTGAAGTAGGTCCAGTCCAAATAGTTTCTAAAAACTATGAAGTTTTTAAAACATTGGAAAGAAGCCGAGAAGGACCACGGTTTTAAACATACATAAAATCAAATATGAATGTGAAACTATTAAATGGCTGTGCATATACTGCAGGCGAAATCTCCGATGTATGAATTAAAAGGAACGCAACTAGATAGATACAAACGTTTTGTTTACATAATTTACTAACCAAATGAGCTTTTTAATAAGTAATAAGCAATTCATCCACATATTATTAGGTGAGCAGTTCTATTGTGACAGTGTTACATTCTGACTTGCTTTTGAATAGTTTTTATTTGATTGTATATACTTCTAATATTTTATATAACCTAACTTTTTAAATATTATAGATGCATAACTTTCTATAATCTCTTAATATAAATTAAGTTAAATATTCAGAATGGCTTTAGCAATTTTTCTATACAATAATAAATATTGAGATTTGACGAATGTTACAGTAAAAACACACTAACTTTGAAGTTAACTATTCTAACTATAAACTGTGAAATTATACCACTATCGTCGTTTGCAAACAGACGCGTACAAAGTATGTTATATTTTAATGAATGTTTTGACCCAGAATTATTTGAAATATTTTATATAAGCTAACTGTGCATAAATCCATGTGTATTAAAACAATTAATAGAGCACAAAAGTTTATATATTTAAATAACAATACGGCAGTTACAGTGGCATACCCAAGATGGGGGCAGGGCGAGCAAGTAGGGCATTCGCCACCCAGCCCCAGTCTCCAACCATACATTTTTTACTTTTACATCCATTACTGTTTCCAGCCCATGGTCTGGGTCAGTTTTTTATTCAAGCCATATATTTTCCACTAACGGCTTCCTAGGCCTGTCGTAGCTTCATATGCCTTAAGACTAGGACAGACAAAACATCCTACTCCCGGCCATTAATTCATCACAGTGAAGGACAAACCCACATTTAACTAATGGTACAGGTTTCGGCCATCCCGGGAATCGAACCCGGGGACCCTTAGCTCAGCAGACATACGCTACTGACTGAGTTAAGGTGGTCCGAATCTTGATAAAAACTTAAACACGGTAGTTAAGTCGGTAGCATCTCTGTTTAGTAAGCTGGATTCCCGATTCGATTCCCGGCATGACCGAAACTTATATCATGGGTGAAATGTTAGGTTTCCTTTTCTCGGTGATGAGCTGACGGCCGGCGGACTTGATGTTGTGTCTGTTCTAGATTTAAGTTGGTTTATAAGTCGGTGGTGATGTAATCAGTCAGTTCATAAATTATCATTCATAATTCTTCCACTGAAGCGGGCGAGGATAATGTTAAGTGAGAGATGATTGAATAAGGTTTTTTGAACTTTGTACTACTAATATTCACATCCACCCGGACTTTGATAATGTCAAATTATAGGGTTGAGGTCAGGTTAGTTAGGTTAAGTTAAGTTAAGTTGGGTGAGGTTAGGTTAGGTTATGTTAGTGGAAAAGAAAGCACCTAAATGAAGCATTTGGAATGTCTGTTTGCGAATGGATAGAAGAGCGTATATCCTTTTAACTTTTCCTAGCTGTCAGCTACCAACACTTTGGGCTTGTAATTGCCTGACACCGACATTGATACTTTCGAAGACACAAACTCAGACAAAAAAAAAACAGAGATTAAAATGATCTTGCAGTAACGTTTCAAAGAAATCCGCTCTTAACAGCTTGTGCAGAGGATGTGCAGTAGTAGCCCCATGGCTTCTTTGGTGCTGACTGACAGCTGTTAAACACATGTTTTTGCAGATCATTAGATTTGGCGTAGGTATACATAATTTGATCTGGTAACTTTTGAAAGCTGTGAGCTGTCAGTCGGCACCAAAGAAGCAATGGGGATACTGTACTTTTGTCCTTCTGTCAATTAGATATAAGCCTACCCTAAAAGGGAGGAGGGGGGATGGAACCAGTCCGCTTACACCACAACGACAACGCAACTCGGGCTAAGTGCTTGTAAAAAACACAGTGAGGGTGTGTTACTGTATTTCCAGCCCCTCCCCCTTCCGCACCCCATAGTCTACTTGTGTGGCGTGTCGTATCAGTCATCCTTACGTCAGATTTGGTCGTCACATGATAAACACAGTACCAGACGCTTTCTACGGCCAGAACGCGAGAACGAAAAGTTTCCAACACAAAAATCATCGGCAAAAGAAACTACCCCCCCCCNCCCCTTTAGGTCACGGTCAAAGTATTAGGGGTAACTTACTTCAACAATACCCAATCCGTGCAGAAAAAATTGTTCGAATCCTGGTGGAGTACACATTTTCATCACGTGGTGCTAAAGCAGACAGTTTACGAGATATTTATTTTGTATTTCATAAGAAAAATCACGTATAATGTAATATATCAGCGAGATATACCGACCGAGCGGCCTCTGCCGTTGGATAAACGAGGTCTAAACCAGCCATCACACTATGTCTACATATTTATTAATGTGAAAAGAGAAACCTCAATTTTTTCTCATTGATAAATGCTTCGTTCTTACAGTCGTAAATCAAACCAGGTTGCCTTAGCTCAGTAGTCATTTATGTGCTAAACCCTGATTTTGGCAGGAAGAAAAGTTTTAAAAATACCAGTGGCGTATTCTCTGGGTATGATATGGACTAGTTGATTATTTAAATGCTGTCTGTGTTGAACTGTGTAAACACTAATGTTTAAATTGTTAATAAATATACATGTAATGAATTATTAATTTTAAAACTAATATTGGTTCATATTGTAGGAATACTTTGTTTTAAGTAATTATTCTTCCAAAAAGTTCTACTTAGCACAATAGGAAACCCGGGGCTTGCTACTTGAAAAACGCAAGGCAAGCTAGGGAGGCTCTAATGACCTTGCCCAATGTCTAGGGGGTGGCAACACATTCTTTTCCGCTCGCCCATAAGTAATTGGCCAATGAGCTCGGGATTTCACAACTCAGGTCATGCTGTTCCTGTGAAGCAAGCTAAGCATTGTGCCAATTATTGAAAAAAGATTCAAGATCCCAATGTTTATTTATTAAGTTAATTTAGTATAGTTTAAGTAAAAATACATAAATTAAATATATGATTAATTGTAAAATAATAGTTAAGTATACATAACAAGCTTTAAATTATACACTAATTAAATAAATTGATGTATGTTTAGTTATTCTAGTCACATGTATTATCATGCATTTGGCAAACACATTTAACCATTCTTTAAAATGTAGGCATTTCAGCACTGATAGAGTGTAGAAGGGGGGCGGAGGGGTTAGGCGGGTGACGAGGCTATTTTAACCTTTGTTGACGGTAATTCTTGTTTTTCTTTAGTACATTAGGGTAGTGGAGTTTTAATATAGTGTTCTTTTAGTTTTTTGTTTTACATTAACGACTTATTAGTCGTTGTGATTTTGTATAATTATACATCAAAGAATCCCAAAAGTCAGGAGTGTGAGTTCACCATTTCAAGATGATTTAAAAGGAAAAGGTAAAATAAAATATATGTTCTTATAATTTACTTAATCAGTGGCGCACCCAGCCATTTACTATGAGGGGAGGCATTCAATCAAGGCTGTAACAAGAATGACATTTTGATGGAGAGAGCGAGTTTGGGGTTGCACAGCCTCCTAAGCCCTAAAGGCCAAGAATATTTATAAATATTAAATGCTTTTATAAATCATTTTGAGTTGTTTTATAGTAATTAAGTAAATTAAATAATACAAATGGTATCGAAGCTATTATTTGTATGTTTTTTCAATTGTTAATTTTGTGTGTAACGGTAAACATTTTGAATATTAGGCTTAAGCCTGAAGCCTGGTCCTAAAATGTAGCATATACATTCGAAACATTTTCAATGTAAGTTATACTTAATATTATTTAAATTTCTATTAACATTATTTGTGGTGTTGGGGAAAGAGGGGGGAGGGTGGTCAAATACCCTGTTTGCCCCTCCCCCCCTTGGGTGCACCACTGCTTCCAGCAAAATATGTGTGTAAATATCTTAGCGATAAACCAATGACGTAGCGATAGAGTATTAATAGTCCGAAATAAACTCCCTTATGTTTAGTCAGAGTTTACGCATCTAAATAGCTTCTGGAGCATAAATTCTCGAGTTGGGAGACTCGTTTGTTTCCAAGCAGCTTTGTGTGAGATAAGTTAGGCTTTATAGAATAGTTCTAATTGCAACGTGAGTTGGACAATCCACCTGATTCCCTCTCACCAAGATCTGATGGACGCTTGATCGAGGTATCACTTCATTTTACTATTATAATTGTGTGCTTTTAATTACACTAGGCTAATTGAATAGGATCTGTCTCTCTTATGCATTCAGAAATGTGCCCATACCATTCTTAGCCCAGACATTAATATTTACTTAAATTTCTAACCATGTAGATATTTTTACAATTTGAGGACCGCCTATGTGGTCTAGTGGTCATAGCTTCTGGATACGGGCTCAGAGGTCCCGGGTTTGATTCCCGGCGCGTCCAGATTATCTGGGAAGCAGTGGGTCTGGAACGGGTTAGATTCAGCCTAGAGTGGGCATATAAGGAGCTACTCGAAAAAGTAGTAGTGGCTCCGGTATAGAAAGCCAAGCTTAATGGTTGGAGTCATCGTAGTGCTGACCACATGACACCCTTTATCCGCAAGAGTTGGCACTAATTCGCTAAACAGTTTGGTATCCACTCGGTAAGTATAACCTGAATGCGGGCTGACACCAAGGAGTTACTTTTATTACATTTTGAGTGGATGGTAATCATCGTTATGGATAAATAAAAGAAGAGAGAATATGGGAGTTAAAGAGGGGGGAGGGGGCTAAAAATTTCCTAAGATAGCATACAGTTAAAGGGAAATAAATGTTCGAGAACCACTGTTCTATATGAACACATCTTCAAATATATCGCTTGAAATAATCCCTTGACGTTCTTGGACAACGGTGGTTGAGGGTCTTCGGCCTCCAAATCTCCGCTGCAACTTTTAGAGTACAGCAGACCTATTTTTTCTCAGAATACGCCACTGAAAAATACATACATGTTTTTGTGGTCAAAATTGCCAACATTTTACTAAAGTATTAATATTCATAGGTATTGATAGTATCTATTAATTGTGATGGCTGTACATCATATTATTTGACGTATGAATACATTAAACCCCGTTTCGGTGGCAGAAGAATAGACAGCCGATGACTGGGAGATAGTGGTTCGAATATCGGTCGGGTGAAAGGTTTTTTTTCCAAAATGGATCTCCGCTCTTCTTCCGCGAAAATTCGGGTACACTTCTTTTAAATATAAGCTTCCTAATCCCTAAAACCATTAGCGTAATTGGTAGATAAACGGTTAACCCAAACAGGTAGTAAGTCGCGGTGCTAAAAAAAATAATAAAAATATGATCTTAGTAACTTGTGTAGCTGTTATTGTTCTATTTCATGAATTGGCGAATTTCAGTTAACTTTTAATTGATTTAGAATGGAAGGTTATGTTAAGTTAGGTCGGGATTTTCTTGAGTGGCGCAGCAATTCACTCTATGTATGTTGACCCATGATGCATTGCTACGCTAACTTAAAACAGCTGATTATTTATTATTATTATTATTATATTATATTTAGCGTCGCGTCTTACTACCCGTTCGGGTTATACGCTTTAAGTACCAATTACTCTAATGGATTAGGAATTGGGAAGGTTAAATTGGAGGAAGTGAACCCGCATTTGCGTGGAGGGAGAGTGGAAAACCATTTAGGAAAAAACACCCCCAGTTCACCCGACCGAGATTCGAACCTCGATCTCCCCGTCCTCAGCGGTCGAGCAGCTCAACACGACTAACGCGTTAGCCAACTACGCCACCGAGGCGGGTGAGCTGATTATTAACATATTTTATTTTCTAACGGATAAACATATATTTTAGATCATTTCTCCGATGGCTCTTTTCAACCTATAACGTTGTATCGTGGCACAATCCAATACACCGATAAACACGCTTTATACAATAACAATGACGGGTCATTTCAAAACTCCTCACAATGGCCAACGAAGCCGTTTGCTAGATTTTGGCTGTATAGTGAATGTGTTGTCAAATTCGCATGCGCACCGATTTGAGATGGTTGGTTCAGATTTGATTGGTTCTCCTCTGCCGAACATCTCTGGCAGAGAGGACGAAGTATATATAGAGAATAGCTGTTTAGCAGAACCGCTCACGCCAATGAAGCGAAAATCTTGTCATTGGCTTAGAGCTTGTCACGCGACCAAGTTTCGGTTCTGCGCTAGTTTTTCGGCAAACGTGTGAAATCCACAATATTTCACAGCCTTGCTCTGCCGAATGTCCTCGAACTTAACCGGAAATTACCGATGATAAAACCGGCGACGCTGGCTGAATCGGAAGTAAATATTCTCCGCGAGTAAATATTTTGCTTCGATTCGATTAGTTGCTAGCGGTCCAGGCAGCGATCGTCAGCCAGTGTAGACAGCGTGAGTAACCATGACATGGGTGTCGCCCTCCCGGTGAGGTAGAGGCGCGCACAGGACCGGAAACTGCGTGACGACCAACCCGCCCCCCATATCTGGTCCTACCTCTTCGCCTTCCTAGCGTGCCGTGACCAGAATACACGCGAGACTAGCGTGTCTCATATGGCCACGCCTCACCTGCACAAATATTAGTACAACCGCACGACATGTCCACCCCTCTTTCTTGTGACCACACAAAAATAATTAGGTAAAATGGATCGTGGATTGTGGTGGGCTGTTGGATGGATAGATGGATGGATGGATGGAGAATATATATATATATATATATATATATATATATATATATATGTGTGTGTGTGTGTGTGTGTGTGTGCTCTGCGTCTTACTAACCGTTCGGGTTATACGCTTATGTACTAATTAAGCGAATAGTTGTAAGGATTAGTAAGGTTATATTTAGAGGAATTGTACCCGCATTAGCGTGGAGGAAAGTGAAAAACTACACTCAGTATATCCTACCTATATTAGAACCTCGTCATCGGCAGTCTTGTCTACTGGCGAGAGTAGCCCGTTAGACCACGTAGCCACCAAAGCGGGTTATTATTATTATTATTATCACCGCGTCTTACTAACCGTTCGGGTTATACGCACTTACGCTAATTCGTAATAGTAGGGTGATTGTGAGATGAAATGAAAGACCTACAGTTTAACGTGGAATCCGAACCACGGTGGAGGCCTGGAATTCCCCACATCCACAAGTTGTGACTAATACACGTCTTGTCAGAGGTGAAGGAAGGGTTTGGCAATCAGATAAATCTGTGCCGGGACCGGGAATTGAACCCCGGACCCCCAGCACAGAAGTCTGACACCTTACCTCTAGACCACCAAGTTACCGAAACGCGTTGTTGGATATTGACAATTAATGCCCCGTATGGTGTAAATTGCACAGCATATGTTTATATTCTCTCTATAATCAATTCTAATAAATCAAATTTGAATACTAAAATTAGACAGCGAGTGCACCAATGATCTGCAGAAACATTTTATTCCAAAGCCAAGAATTGTTTCTGTTTATCCATTTAATTATGATGTTAGTGTAAGGCATCATTTTTATATAGAGCTTTTGATTAATGTTAATGAAATATCTACCAGCACTAAAACCCCAATGATATACATGTGGAGTTGATATAGTTTGCATTACTGGTTCTCAAATGAAACCACAGTTTTTTATTTAAATTTGAATCCATAGCGGGTGTGACTAGGGATAGTTTTCCTATTGAACACAGCTCCTGTATTGTACCAGTTGTAAGAGTAGTGAACACAGCTCTCGTACTGTACCAGTTGTAAGAGTGGTGAACACAACTCTCGTACTGTACCAGTTGTAAGAGTGGTGAACACAACTCTCGTACTGTACCAGTTGTATTAGTAGTGAACACAGCTCTCGTACTGTACCAGTTGTAAGAGTGGTGAACACAACTCTCGTACTGTACCAGTTGTAAGAGTGGTGAACACAACTCTCGTACTGTACCAGTTGTATTAGTAGTGAACACAGCTCTCGTACTGTACCAGTTGTAAGAGTAGTGAACACAACTCTCGTACTGTACCAGTTGTAAGAGTAGTGAACACAACTCTCGTACTGTACCAGTTGTAAGAGTAGTGAACACAACTCTCGTACTGTACCAGTTGTAAGAGTAGTGAACACAACTCTCGTACTGTACCAGTTGTAAGAGTAGTGAACACAACTCTCGTACTGTACCAGTTGTAAGAGTAGTGAACACAACTCTCGTACTGTACCAGTTGTAAGAGTAGTGAACACAACTCTCGTACTGTACCAGTTGTAAGAGTAGTGAACACAACTCTCGTACTGTACCAGTTGTAAGAGTAGTGAACACAACTCTCGTACTGTACCAGTTGTAAGAGTAGTGAACACAACTCTCGTACTGTACCAGTTGTAAGAGTAGTGAACACAACTCTCGTACTGTACCAGTTGTAAGAGTAGTGAACACAACTCTCGTACTGTACCAGTTGTAAGAGTAGTGAACACAACTCTCGTACTGTACCAGTTGTAAGAGTAGTGAACACAACTCTCGTACTGTACCAGTTGTAAGAGTAGTGAACACAACTCTCGTACTGTACCAGTTGTAAGAGTAGTGAACACAACTCTCGTACTGTACCAGTTGTAAGAGTAGTGAACACAACTCTCGTACTGTACCAGTTGTAAGAGTAGTGAACACAACTCTCGTACTGTACCAGTTGTAAGAGTAGTGAACACAACTCCCGTACTGTACCAGTTGTAAGAGTAGTGAACACAACTCTCGTACTGTACCAGTTGTAAGAGTAGTGAACACAGCTCCCGTACTGTACCAGTTGTAAGAGTAGGGAACACAGCTCCCGTACTGTACCAGTTGTAAGAGTAGGGAACACAGCTCCCGTACTGTACCAGTTGTAAGAGTAGGGAACACAGCTCCCGTACTGTACCAGTTGTAAGAGTAGGGAACACAGCTCCCGTACTGTACCAGTTGTAAGAGTAGGGAACACAGCTCCCGTACTGTACCAGTTGTAAGAGTAGGGAACACAGCTCCCGTACTGTACCAGTTGTAAGAGTAGGGAACACAGCTCCCGTACTGTACCAGTCTTAAGAGTAGTGAACACAGCTCCCGTACTGTACCAGTCTTAAGAGTACTGAACACAGCTCCCGTACTGTACCAGTTGTAAGAGTAGTGAACACAGGTCCCGTACTGTACCAGTTGTAAGAGTAGGGAACACAGCTCCTGTACTGTACCAGTCTTAAGAGTAGTGAACACAGCTCCCGTACTGTACCAGTCTTAAGAGTAGTGAACACAGCTCCCGTACTGTACCAGTTGGAAGAGTACTGAACACAACTCCCGTACTGTACCAGTTGTAAGAATAGTGAACACAACTCCCGTACTGTACCAGTTGTAAGAGTAGTGAACACAGCTCCCGTACTGTACCAGTTGTAAGAGTAGTGAACACAGGTCTAATAATGTCACAGATTGCGGGTAATGAATAGATTCCATAATTTCCCAGCTAAACGTGAAATGAAAATGGATCCCGTATTTCTGGGCAGTAAATGTTAGTTCCTCAGACAACTTGCGCACACGTCCAACTACTAAACTGGAGTCTAACCTCCTGAGCTCAATTTGCTCCAATTGACCCTGATCTTGCATCAGAAGTCACGCTCCACGCAAGTGTTCTCTACGCTTATTAGACCCCCCTCACCCTTCCCCTACACCATTCGTGGTTGACAAAAGATGGCAAGAAAAAACAAAATTGTACCCTTATTCGTGTTGCAATTTTGATAATATTCTCTGTCACTTCATTTTCATGAAAAGTGAAATACGAACAGCAATCACTTAAAGATAATAATAATACATTTATTATAAAAAGGGCTTCGTGCGAGGGTAGTTCCCCCCCCCCCCNCCTCCCCCCTATACCCGCCCGATCAAAGGTAGGCTCACCGGTACGATATACATCGTACCCACAAAGCATTGGATAATCAGTAGAGCGGAAATAGGTCTCCTGTTAACATTAGATGGAGGAATACATGGATGAAATTATCTGTTTAATTTCCTCGACAAACCCCTACAATTCCATCGTGATATTAACTCTCATTAAGCTTAAAATAGAGACATTTACTAAAAAATTCGTAAAATTTGTGAAACAAATTAATAAACACTGCAACAAAAACACTCCAACAAACAGCATAACAATCAATTTCATATTTCTAAGTATTCCATAAAAAGTGTTTGCTCATAGCTTGGAAAATAATGGTTTTATAAAAATACATTCCAGATTAAAATAATTTCAATTTTAATAGCACTACAACCTTATAAGTTACTTCGCATCTCTAATAGTTACAGAGATGTGGTCAAAATTGGAACATTAAACTGTCATTTTGTTTGTAATAAACAGTGTCTAGACCAGGGATGTGCAAACTTACTTACAGGAGGGCCAAATTAAAAAGAAAAAAAAAATGGCGAGCCAACAATATATATTCAAATCTCATTTAAAAAAAATTATAGATACACATCAAGACTGACAATCATTGTAAATGCAATAAGAATGTTTAACAATCATAAATACCTTAGTGACCTGGTAGGCCTATTATTCTAAGTTCGTAAAGAAGATTTATATGATGGGGTTTGAGATGATTCTCAAGAGAGAAGACAGATAGATGCTCACCAGCAAGTCGGTTTACATAATATGTGTGGTCAATTAGGCCTAAGATATCGAGTCAAAGGTGAGACTGCGTTATCTGATGGCTCGTGAAGGTTGTATGGTGCCAAATGTAGCCTACAATGACAAGTGTTTCGTGTACGAACGCGCATATCATGATGGATTAAATAGCCAAGCTAGTCTACTTGTTCATTGCGGTTATAGCCGCATCTACATATTATCTTTCTCAATTTTATATTTTTATAGGTAAAAAAATATAATTATAAATAAATAAAAGAATCTGATATTAAGCTTAGTTGACAGATATAATAGCTTCGCTATTTAATCCATCAGGATTACTAATTAATTAAATCAGTCGAAAAAAATGAGAGCTGGATACGGGAATCGAACCCGGGGCCTTTGGCTAAGCGCGCCAATGCTTTCTCTCTGCCGCTTGAGCTATCCAGGATTCTTCCCGTACTCAAGGTCATGCATGATCCTCTCCCGCCGATACGGCGAGAAACTAGGAAGGTCCGGGAGAGCACCTGGCCGTGGAAGAATGTTCAGACTAAGGCCAATTGATTTATATTCACACATTTACAATAGCGTTAACAAAGTTTACATTACACTACAAAAGCATTCAATTACAAACATATATGATATATGTGATACGCATCCAACGCGTCCAATCCGTCGGAAACGTAACTTATATTTCCTGGCACGACGGACGGGAGATTCCTCTCCGGCCGCGTGGAGTCTCTGGGTGACTGCTAGACAATCGCGATATACATACTGGATCTGGAGGCGCGGCGGTATACCTATTATTACTGACACTATAATGTGAATTGATATACTAATCGTCAAACTGATTTCAGATGAAGTAAAAGGATGTCCTAACAGGAAAACTAAAAGGGGGTCCAAGACGTAAGTCAGGAACCATTCTAGTGTCACCACATGGGAGCCTGACCCCCCCGCCCCCCGGCCGAAAGAGGGTTTGAATGAAAGTACATTTTTTATGATAATTTTCGAAACGGTTGTGTGTCTAGCTGCAAAAAAAAAACCCAGCAATAGTAAAGAATACTTTTAAACAAGAGTGGTCTAAACGTGGGAGCGTTTGTATGTCTAAGTGGTGTCATCCGAGGTCATGAAAAAATCCAAGGAGAAAGGCCTATTCATTCTGCCCTGTTCTTGTTGTTCCTCTAAGAAAGGCAGGCGCTCCAATAGTGATTTATGAAAAAGTAGTGCCGCGTGAGATTTTAACTTTTAGGGCCAGTTTCATAGTCAGACTTAGTACGCCTAAAGTGCGAGTCGATACTAAATACAGGACGACACCTACCTAGACCAAAATGGAATGGGCCAGTTTAGCATATGAAACTGGCCCATTCCATTCAATTTCAGGTAGGTGACGTCTTGTATTTAGTATAGCGCCACACTTGAGGCGTACTAAATCTGACTATGAAACTGGCCTTAAAGCTATCTACTTTCGTCTTAGGGCCGGTTTCATAGTCACATTTAGTAACCCTAAATATAAAGTTTAGGTGCCACCCTCCCTAAAACCGAATGAAGTAAGTTTCATAGTCATTATTTAGTCGCGCTGCCCACCAAAGTTTAGTATCGATCCGACCTAAACTTTAGCAGCGCCGCGAACACACTAAATCGACACTATTCAACTTTCAAGATGGATGACGCTCGGATTTTCGATGATGATCTAGTGGCTTTAGTTGAAGTTATCGGTGTCTTGAAGGTTTTTAAAAAGGCTATTTAATCACATTACATAACAGACCAATTTCTAATCATTAAACATAATGCAATAAAAATCCACTAAACGATCATATTCAATTTAATTTGCCTTTAGCCTTCAGTGAGGTAACCCAAACTATCGTAATAAAAGTGACGGTCGCACAGGAATGAGAATGGTGGAAGAGTACGCTAAGTAAACAACCCTCGAAGAAACTGCAGATAGAGCCTCCCAAAGCCCGATGAAAACTACCCCCGATAAGAACAAGAGTTCATTGAAGTTACGGTCCCTCATATTCAGCTCCCATGACAGCCCAGGATCGTGGATACCGGCCTCTCAAGCTAGTCGGGGCGGATACCAATGAGTTGATGACTGAGATAGTGCTGACAGGACAGTGGCGAGCTAGTCAGCAGTCCAGTCAGCAGTAGAAGACACCTACCCGTCAGGTGATGGTCTCATGTCTCCGAGCTGCAAAAACAACCGGACATGTACACGGTGTTTAACAAGTACAGGGTGGATGGTACAGCCGCCACGGTGTTAGTTATCAATCATCAAGTATATATCCGCTTCGATGGTCGAATGGTCTAAGGCGTCACTCTTGCAATAGACTAGACTGCCTATGACTGGGATCTCGGGGCTTCAATCTCGGCCGGTTGTACACAGTATCTTTTCCTAAATATTTTTACACTCACTTCAAGCAAATGTGAGTACATTTATACTAAATTATACCTTCATATTCCCTAACAAATTAACGTAAAATAACATATGTGTATAACCCGAATGGGTAGTAAGACGCGGTTATACAATAAAGTACAGTGAGGGGTAGTATCGCCACCACGGTTTTAAATCGCAATAAATAAGTATTGGGATTCAGGTACTGCCCAAAATAATTTACCTTTCCTCTACAAGTACCTCGGCCCGTGGTACAGAAGGTCTAGTTCCTGTTTATGTCCCTCAGCCAGTGATAGAGAAGGTCTAGTTCCTGTCTATGTCCCTCAGCCAGTGGTAGAGAAGGTCTAGTTCCTGTCCAGGCCCCTCAGCCAGTGGTAGAGAAGGTATAGTTCCTGTCCAGGTCCCTCAGCCAGTGGTAGAGAAGGTCTAGTTCCTGTCCAGGTCCCTCAGCCAGTGGTAGAGAAGGTCTAGTTCCTGTCCAAGTCCCTCAGCCAGTGGTAGAGAAGGTCTAGTTCCTGTCTCTGTTCCTCAGCCAGTGGTAGAGAAGGTCTAGTTCCTGTTTATGTCCCTCAGCCAGTGGTGTACAGAAGGAATAGTTCCTGTCTCTGTTCCTCAGCCAGTGATAGAGAAGGTCTAGTTCCTGTCCAAGTCCCTCAGCCAGTGATAAAGAGTGAAGACCAAGTTTTTCTGCGAAACCCTGGCTTGTTCTCGAAAGGTCAACAGCTCCAGTAACACACGTGGGCGTCGCACGCAGATCTTACCTGACTGGCCTCATCTAGTGACATCAATGTGGGTGCGCCCTAGACTTTGACTTTAGTATAGCCGTGTATAACACATTGATACGTGTGCTGCACGCGACTTCCAGGCTCAATTCTAATTTTTAGAACGGAGTAGATGGTAAAATTATAAATACAACAGAAGCTTAATAGTTTAATTTCTAATATAAAATCGAAAGTACCAATCGGTTTACTTTATTAGAAGGAAGAACGATCATTTAGCTCTCAAAGAGATTTATTTAACTAATCATAAAGGTTGAAAAATAGAGATTTGGCTAAACCTAGCTAAAGTGGAGATTTTATCTTATTTACTTAATTATTAATGATTGTTTGGGAATTTATTTATTTTAATTTTTTTTACAAAATTGAAAAAATAAAAATATTTGTAGCAATTAGCATGTAAATGCTAATTGACATTTAACTATTATTTGCTATTTTAAATGATAAAATATTCAGGTTTCAATCATTTAAATTTGTGTTTCTGTCCGACGGCTCGATTCTAGACTTGCAGTTTGAAACAGTTATATTTTCTTAGACTAATATTATAAACAAAATAACGACAGTTAATGTTTACAATAATTAGTATAAAAGTATAAATCAAACTAAAAACATCACATGTTCTGGCTGTGTTTTTGGCAAAATGTCCTTTATTAAGATTTGAAGGAATTGACAATCTTTATTACTGATGCTATTTTGTAGCGTGAAAAACAACTAAGGAATATTTTTAAAAAATTACTCACGAAGCCTGAACTAACTTATTGAAGAGCCCTTGGCGGAGCACAGATTTAAAAACACTGCATTAGACTATCCGACCACTGTGGCGGGTCACAAGTTACGATCTCCAGACTAATAGTGAACATAGAATTGCTTCAAATTTCAAGCCTAGATTCGAACCATCAGACCTCAAAAACAAATCCAACGCTTTAGCAGATATAAGGGTTAGGACAGGTTTTTTTTTTTTTTTAAAGNGTTTTTTTTTTTTTTTTAAAGAATCGCGTCTAACTATCTGTTGAGGTTATACGCACATATACTATTTATTAATAAACTAAGGAGGAATTTAGAAAAATTGTACCCGTGTTACGTGGAGGGAGTGTGGGAAAACATTCTAGTACACCCAACTGGGATTCAAACTCCGATCTCAGTCATCGGCAGTCTAGTCTAACGCGAGAGTGACGTCTTTGACCATGCTGCCAGAGTAGCAAGTGTAAAGAGAGTTTGGTGTATTCTTAGAAGGAACTTAAAATTAAAACTTTTTCCCCCCATTTCATATTCCTACTATTGTGTACGTTTTCCTCTGTTGGGATAGTAGTTTTAAGGTGGGGATGTAGGGAACGCTAGAAAAGGTAATGTTTTTGCAGTTTTTTATAGCAAAACCTTTTCTGACCAAAATAAATTAAGTAGTGCTACAGTAAAAACATATTAGAGAGTAATTTTCTTCACATGATGATATCAACAGTTGTTGAATATCTGTCATAAGCATAGCAGAATTAGATGAGGAACTTTTTAAATGAAGAAAAAAAGTTGGTATTAAATTCCAGGACACCCTTGGTAGATTCAAGAACTTTTAATATCACCACGTGAAGAAAATTAAATTCTTATGTTTCTAATGAAGAATTAACTTATTTCATTTGACAAAAAAAAGTTTTGATACAAAAGCTGCCCTTAACTCGTGTCCCCCATGCTCCCACAGTAGAAACTACATGAGTAGGGTAGAAGATTTAATACCAAAGAAACCAGTGCCGGTAGCCATAGTTTGACGTCATCAATACCGATAAAACCACTATACCAGGTAACACGACTAACCCTGACTTGCGAGCCGTGGCGGGTATGCCCCTCATGCGGGCCACATCCTGTCACCCTACCCTCGCAGCTTAATGAGACTCCTCCACGTGACCTTGACAGCTAAGTGGATTACCGATACGGAAGGAGCGTTTATATTATTGTATTTGTTCCCGCGCATTTTATATTAGTAAGTTTTAACACCTTGATTGTCAACGCAATCTTGCAAGCTTTACGCCTAAAGCTGCGTCCAGACTAGAGAATCAAACCCCAACATTCCTGCGAGCCATAATATGCTTCATAAAGTTATGTACCTCGGTAGATGACACACGCAGCGAACAGGGGAAAATTAAATTTGGCTGCCAAGGCATAATTTCTCTACACCTTGCAACAAAGAAGAAGACATACAGACGATGGTGGCAAACTCAAAAGTGCTTAAAGCGAGCGGAATATAGTGGAAACAGTTTGCTCCACCAACTTAAATTTTGAAGAAATTAGTGGTCAACAAAAAAACTTAACTCGAATGTCACCAAGTGATTAAGTATTTAATTACCTTGATTGGGCCAAAAGTGCAACAAAAAAAAGAGTTTACGGTTGAGAGAATCTATAAGCGTGCAAGAAAGACTCTCAATAACATTACGTTTCTTAATTGGTGACTCTTAAACCAGTCTGCAATACCTATTTAAGGTCTCCAAACAGAGTATAATGTATATGATTAATAAGGTATATGATAATTAATCCTATGGGGTATAAGGGAAGGAAGCATTTTAGAGATAATCTACCCGCATTTGTGTGGAAGGAGAGTGGGAAACAATTTTGAAAAACCACCCTCAACAGAGCCGACGGGAATTCTAACCCCAATCTCCCCGTCTTGAGGACGCCAGTCTAACACGAGATTTCTCGCATTAGACCACTACGCCACTGAAGCGGGCTTGGACATATTTACCCACAAAATCTAGTTAGGGTGACAATCTATTCTTTGTACACCCCTTTCTCCCCAGAGGCAGTTTTAAACTTTTTAAGTGTGCAACAAACTTTCTAAGAAAAAGTATTACCCTCGTTGTACAGTCTATAACAAGCGAGTAATCAAAAACGGTAATTATTGTTTTAATATGCTCTCTAATTTTAGAGATTGAATTTTTTTAAATTGACATATTTAATGATAACTGAAAATTTGTTTTATAATAGGCATAGTAATTTAAACAAAATTTCAAGGTGTAGTAAAATTTATAGCACGCAACTGCTCGGGTGACGGAAGGTTAATTAGAAATAAACAATAATTTAAAAGTTGCAAGTGGTTCGGCTCGCAGAGCCGTCCAGTGTGTTTTGAGCCGATCTTCGTTACATCCTTTGATGTTCGTCGAAATACCGACATTCACTGGGTTGCAGCGAGCATTCCGACGAACCCATTTATCCAACGTAAATGAGGCTCAGCTCGTAAGTCTGCACGCTGCTTTAAGGTGAGTATTCACTAGAGCAGCGGTTCCCAAAGTGTGCTCCGCGGAGCACTTGGTGCTCCGCGAAACATCTCCAAGTGCTCCGCGGAGAGATTGTAAATAAAAATAAAATAAATGTGACAAGATCTCAAAATTGTTTATTTGTGCGGTCATGAACTGTTTTTAGATAAGTATTGTGTAGAAATAATTTAGCTCCTGCATCGTGCCGTAAAGCAGTGTAAATAGCAAGTATTATGGATCCAAAGTGCATTGTCATGCGGCACCTCAGTCAGGTTTACCCGCCCGCACCTTCTCGGAACCACACAAAACATTGAGAAAATCCGTGAAGCACACAGACTTCACGCGGCGAAACCAGACAGATAGGCTCAATGGCGCCAGCTAATCCCGGCTCAATGAGAGCCTCACCTTACTTAAAGATCCGATTGTTAGCTTTGACACTTTTACAGAATTTTCTGGAAAGTCTTTATTGTATATTAAAAACTCTTTGTTTCTTCGCTCCTTCATTCTGTTGCAGTTCATTCAATGTTTAGTCGAGAGTCGAAACGAGTCAAATTGCAGTGCGGTGTTATTTTTTCACGAGTGCTTTTGTTGTGTGATTTTTAAAAAAATAATTACGTTAATAACTTTAATGGATCTTCCCTCTTGAGGACGAAACACCTGCCTATTACAGGTTTTTTGGAGCACCTACGTAGTGATTTAGAAAATATCATAGATTTGCTTTCAATGGATCGCTGGCTGAAGTCTGGATCCTTAAAAAAGACTATTAAAACCTCCGCCACAGTTCCTCCAGTAGCTATGGAAGCATCAACAGCTAACAGGTATGTACAAATATTATGTTAGATGCATTTTTTTAAACGTTGAATAGTGTTTATCTATTGGGGTCTGCTAGAATAAGAGCGTGTGTCATTAAAACAAGTAACAGCTTTGGATGCCAATAACACAGGACCTAAAAGAAGAGATAGGGACTAAGGTACATACAACTTTATACAAATTAAATAGTAAATAAAGACTTTTCAGTATATGCATTGCATGTTGTACATATTGTTCCACTTTTAACAAAAATAGATTTCAGCTCAGGTTATTTTCGAATTTTGGCCTGTTAATTGGTAGTAACCTTGAAGCTGCAGCCAATTTGATGTCACCAAGCGATAGGATAAGATGGTTACTCACATTTAACAAGCATTGTGAGCAAACATGCGAGAAACATTTACATTCTTAAACAATATTCAACGTTAATTTAGGAGCAATGGTTCTTTGATCAATTGTTTTATTAAATACTTGACATTTATTATTATCATTAATATTATTTACCCAGATGATACGAATATTATTTTTATATTGTAGTGTGGAAGAAGATGGAGCAGTTGCCAATGCTAGAATTGCTGGACAGGATGAAGGGTTTTTAGACGAATCAGCGACAGCAGGTGTGACAGAAACTTCTGAACTGTTGAAAGAACTGCCTAGTACTAGTTCTTTGGAGATCAGTGCCACAGGTAAAAAAATTATATAATGGAAGTATCACGATTCCTACTTGGATATTGGATTTGTTGAGACTAGTGACAACAAACCACAGTGCTTAGTTTGCATGAAAGTTTTGCCAAACAGTGCGATGTTCCCAGCAAAAATGCGCCGTCATTTTGAGGGGGTCCATCCAGAATGCAAGGTCAAACCGACTGATTTCTTCAGAAGGAAGTATGGTTAACTTACACAAGCCCAGAAAATTATATCTTATCACTCAAAAACAGTTAATGAACAGGCTTTGATGGCGTCCTACTTAGTCAGTTACCGAGTTGCTCAAGCTGGCGAAGCCCATACCATCGCTGAAAACCTTATAAAGCCTTGTGTAAAGGACATAGTTGAATGTATGCTGGATGCAAAAGCCACGAAACTAGTAGACACCGTTCCTTTGTCAAATAACACGATTTCGCGACGAATCGGGGACTTAGCAGAGGATGTGAAAGCTACTTTACTTTCACGAATAAAATGCACTAAGTTTTCGCTCCAAATGGATCAATCAACGGATGTGGCTGGATTGGCAATTTTAATAGTATTTGTACGCTACCAATACTTGGAGTCTTTTCAAGAGGATCTGCTTCTCTGCAAGCCTTTACCAACTAACACAACTGGCGCTGAAATTTTCAAATTAATAGAAGAATTTTTCACAGTGAGTGACATCCCATGGGATAATTGCGTTGATGTGTGCACGGATGGCGCAAAGTCCATGACTGGGAAGACGTCCGGTGCTATCTCAAGAATAAAACAAAAAGTCAAGGAATGCAGCAGTAGCCACTGCATCCTCCACCGCCATGCCCTTGCTGTGAAAAAAATGCCACCCTTCCTAAAAGAAGTCTTGGACGAAAGCGTGAAAGTAATTAATTTTATCAAATCTAGACCTAAAAATATAAGACTATTCAAGCTGTTGTGTGAAGACATGGGGAGTCTACATACGTCTTTACTTCTTCACACAGAAGTAAGGTGGCTTTCTCGTGGCAAAGCTTTGACTCGGCTCTTTGAAATGAGGGCTGAAGTCAGAACCTTCCTGATTGACAACGACTTCGCTTTGGGAGACAGGCTGTGTGATGAGCATTGGGTTATGAAATTGGCGTATTTAGCAGACATTTTTAAAAAAGTTAATGACTTAAGTATCTCACTTCAAGGGAAAGCAGTAACCGTTTTTGACGCCAGCGATAAAGTACAAGCGTTTAAAAAGAAAATAAAGTTTTGGGCGGATTCAATGAAAAATCTAAATCTAGACAGTTTCCCAATGGTAAAAGAATTTAGAGAAGAACTAGATTCTGACGTACCCGAATATATCTTAAATGAGTTTCACGTTCATCTGCTAAATTTGCTTGATAGTTTCAACTGTTATTTTCCAGAAGAATTCCACGATAAAATAAAAGAGAACTGTTGGGTTGTAAACCCATACTCTGCTGTGTCGGAAAAGCCAGCCTGTCTGACATCACACCAGTATGAGTGTATGATTGATTTGACATCAGATTCTGTGGTAAAATATAATTTTGCAACTAAGAATTCACTAACAGAATTTTGGTGTCAGCTAAAAGACGAATTTAAAGTTTTATCAGATAAAGTGAAAATCATCCTTTTACCCTTTACAACAAATTACTTATGTGAATCAGGATTCCCTGCTTATGTGGCTATAAAAAAAAAATATAGATCCCGCCTGAATGCAGAGCCAGATGATATTCGGTTGCAGCTGTCCCAAATTAAACTAGATATAGCCACATTGTGCAAATCAAAACACTCCCATCCCTCTCATTAGAATCTAAGTTCTTTGGCTATGCTTTATCGTTCTTTTTCGATACCAAGCTACATTTTTTATTTTGAAACTGTAATACCTTATATAGGTGAGTAGTATTGTATATTTACACTACCTGCTTTGAATTCGTTCTCAAATGTGTTGCATTACTTTATGTTTTTTGTTGTTGGTTTTCGTGTATGTATTTAAGTAAGTTCCTTATTTCTCTGAAATTAGTGTAGAAAATATATTTATAATGAATAAAACTTGAGGTTTAAGGTGAGTATGCAGCGGACGTTAGTTAAGGAGAGTTAATTTAAAGTTTCTAGATTTAGAGCAAAACATTTTTTTTTTCCAAAATAAGAAAAGTATTTCTTCTATAAAAACATAGTTTAATTTTCTTTATATGGTGACCTCATTAGTTGTTGAATATCTGTCGTGAACAGAGCAGCATTATCTAAGAAACTTTTTAAATGTTGAGAAAAATTTGTTATTAAATTGCAGGACATCCTTGACAGATATTCAAGAAATGTTGATCTAGCCATGTGAAGAAAATTAAGCTCTATGATTCTATAGAAGCAATATTTAATTTATTTGATCCTAAAAAAAGTATTGCTATAAAATTACAAAAACACTCGCCTTTTCTTGCATCCCCTGTATCCCCACCTTAACGTGTCCAAATGCTTAAAAATTCGTTTCCAGAGACAATAATGCTGTCATTTGGTTACTACCTATGTAGGTGCTTGGGTGAAAATATCTTCGCCTTTATTCTGAATACACGTATGTGCAAAATTAGTGTTTAGAGAAAAAAAACGTAAAGTTCTAATTTTCAATGTCTTTCAATGGAAAACATTACGTTTGGATCAAAATATAAGCTATTTTGAATTCGAAAAATAATTCGTTCTTTTGTTATATGATAAAAAAAATGTCTAGCAACTTGTAAATGTAGTTACGTAAAAATATCCAAAAATGAACATGATCTAAGGGCAACGATAGTGCTCTGTCACGAATTTCTCTCCTGAGAAGTGCTCCGCGACTTAAAAAGTTTGGGAACCGCTGCACTAGAGCATTTTACTTCGAACGAACAGAACAAGCCGAACGAGTTCTAACAAATGATACGTCCGAATTCTCCGAGCATTCTGACCGTTTACTGGTGCTCGACTTGTTCACGCCAATTTTGCCACGAACAAGACAAGTACTGAAGCTCAGTCTCAAAATGGATTTGAGAGTGGCAGTGGGTTATTTATTTGTGCTGTGTGTTGACTAAAAATAATAAAAAGAGGGACAGAAAAATGTGGATAAGATGGTTGTTTTGTTGGCGGCAAAATACAGAACTTTTAAGGGGATTGTACGAAGGACATTTCCAAAATTTCACCCGAATATCATCAAGAGTTTGGTTAACCTTGTCGGCCATAAAGTTCCGTACCAGTGATATATATTGTTTGGCACTAACGTTACGTATTTTAGCAACTGGGGACTCATTTGAAAGCTCGCAGTACCTGTTCAAGATTTCAAAATAAAGTATTGTTATAGTTAGGAAACTTTTATCGCATTGAACGAAACACTCAAATACTGGATTTTCTTCATAGATATCTATTAACCTCAAAAAAAATTCTGCGGCTCACTCCATCGCAGCAAACACTCCGAACAGGTGCGAAAACACGTATCCACTGAGCACAGACGAACAAATGACTTCCTTTGAGCGTTCCCAAAAAACCGACAGTTGTTCAATAGCGCTCGGCTCGTGTCTTCGCACAGGTATTCACTTGAGCATTTTACTCCGAACGAACAGAACGAACCGAAAGCACATGGGCGAATGCTCAAATGAATACGCACCTTTAGATCACGTGATTATTGTTATGTATGGGGAGTATCTTTGTTCTAGCCTAGGTCACAGACAAATAACATACACAGACACCCAAGTTAAAATGGTTGCGCTTCTTTTGGCAGCTTGAGTAACCTTCAACACCGGTATCGTTGTGGTTAGTCCTATCAATACCCAATAGTGTCACTAGCGAAGCCCAGTGTTGAAGGACTCAAGCTGGCAAAAGGAGCGCGGCGAAACTCCCGTAAGATCGAGAGTTTGGGCCAGTTTCATAGTCAAATTTAGGACGCCTCAAGTGCGGCGCTACACTAAGTTCATGACGACACCTACCTAAACCAGAATGGAATGGGCCGTTCTCGCATAGAAAACTGGCCCATTCCATTCTGGTTTAGGTAGGTGTCGTCATGTACTTAGTGTAACACCGCACTTGAGGCGTCCTAAATTTGACTATGAAACTGGCCCTTTGTTTTTTACATGTCTGTGGCCTAAGCCGTAGCTAAAAGATACAGTCCCTTTGTTTCCACCGCGTATTAGTATCCGTAGGGTTATACGCTCACATTAATTACTCTATAGGAAGAGGGTCGAGGAAGGCATCATTTTAAAATAAATGTACCCGCATTTGTGTGGAAGTGTGGCAATATATACAGGAGGGGGGAAAATCAGCGCATCCAATCGAGATTCTAACCCTGATCTCCCGCATTCCATTCTAACACAAAAGAGCGACGCGTCAGACCGTGAGACCACCGATGTGGGTTCCTCCCTTTTAAATTTTTGTAAATAAAAAATACACTAGTACCAAAACTGTGCAACGTGTTTGAGAGATGTTTCACTTAATATAAGACAACACATAATAATTGTCTAGAGATGTATTTTGTTTCAATACTTTGATAGGAAGTGTAAGAACTACTAGAAATGGTTTACAGATTATTTATTTCAAAAATGCTGTTGAATATTTTGAGAGCTTGCGTCATAAAATACAATGGCCATATCATAAATAAATACCATTATTTATAATCAGGAAATATGTCGCTTTTCAGACTCTGCCGAACAGGAAGTGAGAAAGAGGGGTGTCTTTGTAATGCCGCCCAGTGCTGTCAACTCAAAATACCAAGTTACTAATAGACTTGAAATTATATTGCTCGGTTGCTAATAGTGGAGAAAATAGAAAGTTGGTGCCATACACGCGCACCTAGCGGTATCGTTATCAAACCAAGCAACGTGACCACAAAGTTATATAAAATTCTTGGGAGGCCAGAAAATATGAAATACAAACATTGCGATTGAATTATGTGGTGGGTAAATTACCTTTAGGAACCACACTTTAAAACAGCAGTAGAGCTACTAATGCAAAACTTATTGCCTTTAGTGTGTCACAATACAAAAACAAGATTTAAAAAATTGAAATAAAGTAACTAAATTTACCGCTAGATTAAAGCGAAATCACAATTTTAAAAAGCTAGAAATCCCGCTACCCGCTGTTTGATCATTTTACCCGCCGGACCCGATCTGAAAAATGCTAAATCTAAGGGGGGGAAACCTCTAGCAACCCTGATGCCACCTAGGATTTTGAAACCAAACTTTTCAGCCCTTCTCTTTCGACCAACAGGTTGCCAGTAGGCGGCACGTGACTCAACGTTTATTTTCGTCTGTCTGATCAGTGTCAACAGCTCGGAGAAGTGTGCACCTCAATGCGTTGGCCCAACTAGGTTGAGAGCGGATATAACGGATACTTCAACTCCACACCTTCCAACAACAGATTTCACGTTTTGGATTTTATACAAGTGTTTAAAAAAAGTACCATTAATTGACTCAACATCTAGTGTGAAATAATCGTGATACGTGCTATGTTTTATGATCCCATGTACAGATATAAATTATGTACCTCTATTTGATAGCAGCGTACCGTTTAGTTAAGGACCACACATTTTGAGAGCCAAAACAGAACGATATAATAAATATATTGTTTTGTTGGGTTGTTGAGTGAGTCGATATCAACAATATAAATGACATTGATTTAAATAAAAGGAATCGATTCAAACTACCGAGATCTCGATAGTAGATTCCCAGTGGTTTGTGGATACCAAAAGTGAATTGTCACGTAAGCTTGGCTCCAAGTCCACGTGGCCGCCGAGAATAACAAAGTAGCGGTGGATGCGGCC